>JALIZH010025920.1:0-10353 GCA_030522465.1 Rhipicephalus appendiculatus | reverse complement strand
AAATGTATATAACATTTAATGAATACAACGAGAAATTACGGCTGGCATATAGTGCTTGTAATAATCAGAATACAAGAAATGTTGCCGTATTTAGTGTTTTATTTTTCTTAACATGGCTGCAATATTTCAAGCGTGTTTGATTGTTTGGGGTAACTCATTCCCGCTTTTGTAGAGTCAAGTTCGAGAGCATATGATGCGGTTGTTTGCACATGTTGTTTGCTGTTCAAGTCGCACTGGGTGGTGTACCATTCGTTGTGTTTCAATATCATAGAGCTGGCTAAAACCTCAATAATTATTGCTTGTAAAAAGTGACAGTGCGATAACGGTTCACCGTTATATTTTTAGAAATACAACCACAATCCTTGGTGCAAGACAAACTACTGCATATCACACGGTCTGCGCTACTTAGCTTCGTCTTCGGAGTTTTCTATATTCATCAGGCGGTTCACCATTGCGGGATGAGAAGCTTCGCGAACATTTACGACATTTTGTACGAAACATAAAAACACAAAATAAATGTCGTTATTCCTTTTTTATTTTATTTTTTCTTCTTTTTTTTTTTTTTTTAGTTCGTATGAAGTACACATCCGCAGTGCCTGCTGTCGCATCACGCATAACTAAATCGTTTCCCACGAGAAAGAAAAAGCGTTCGGGCTGCCCATAATCATCCACCAAACCATTACATTTTTTATGCCCCTTGCCTTCACACACCAACCGTGCGCGCCTTTCACCATTGCTATAGCTGAATTAAACAGCGGTATTTCGGAAAAAAATGAAACAGTTTTATTTTTGCGTTATTTTTAACGTCAAAATACTTAAAAGTATACTGTCAAGAAGCCTGATGAGGATACACGCAAATTCCTGGGCCTGTTGAAGCCTGGCGTTACGTTAACGCCATGCCGATTAGACCAGCAGATGCAGTTGTCACGGCAGTAGCTTCCGACGCCGTTTTCAAATGTGCACTGAAAAAAAAACAATACACTTGTTTAAATACCATAGCCATCTTGCAATCACTCTCAAGGCGCTTTTAAAGCAGAAGAAAAACACACGAGATGGCAAAGCTTTCATGGTATACACTCTGGGCGTATCATGTTAAAATAAGGGCAATGAGAAATAGAATTGTGTAGAACATTTTAGAAAACTGAATAAAACGAAGTACAAAACTCCTCACACGCCACAACAATAGTCAGCACTGCTCTTAGCTCGCATCTACGCATCACCCGCTTGGTGGCCCATTTTCCCCACTCAATTTCTGAGAAACCATGTTCTCTCACTGCAATGCGCCATTCTAATCGTACAAACAGGTACTTTTTACACAGCCCGGACATGTGGCCCTCCAAATACTCACCAATGTAACTCCGCTCCCGTTAGAGCTTGACAGCATGGACGATGATGATGATGATGATGATGACCTATAAGAATGGCTCACACCCACTCTGGGGACGCACGGCCGCGGAATTTTTCATTTTCACTCTTCGGCACATCACCTACTACGGCACTGAAACCTTCTACCCAGACAAAATTCAGTATCCAAGTTCGCCCTGGTTCATCACCCTTCTGTCCGCTACCGCTTTTATTTTACTAAAATCTCTACAACCACAGCCTACACAACGTCCCTTGCACCCGCCCTTCATATCTATACAGATGGCGCCTGTTCCTCCCAGTGCATCTGGTTCTGCTTTTGTTGTCATCGACCGTGCGCACCGAGTTAAAAAGGTAGCTAAGTTCTCAATCATCAATGCTACCAGCGCCTACGCTACCGAATTAATAGCTTTTCACGAGGCCTTACGACCCACTTCGTATTCTGCTCCTTCTGCAAGCACCGTGACGAATTCCATGGTGCGCGCCTCAGTCCCGGCAGGCATGAGATCCCCGCCTGCAGCATCCCCATGGCCCTCACCGCTCACCGTCCGGTCGTCGCCCAACCCCGGTTATCCGCCTGCGTCGTTATCGACAGCCGACTCGGCGCTCGTGGTTGCGCCGCTTGCCGTCACCGGGATGCCGATATATTGGCCGAGATGCCCAACACCCATGGTGGCTCGCCTCACCTCGTCGGGGCTCATGCGACCGGAGACGTGATGGCGCTGCAGGGCCAGGACCAGCCGCTTCAGTTCCAAGGGGTCCGTGATGCCTAATAGATCGAGGTTCAGCAGGGCCTTCTGCAGCACCCACAGCTCGTCTTGAGCGACATCGCCCGGTAGCGGGCCGTAGTAAATAGGCGCCATAGTTGATGGGCGCGATGGGCGCCGATGGGTGATGGGCAAAGCCCACAGGGCGAGGAGCCCCACCCGGAGCGCCAGTTGTGGGGTTTCAGTCAGCGGCTTGCCCGGAAACCCCTCAAAAGATAAGATTAACAACCAAGGGATAGGTCTTTGCTCATCGAGAGCCTGTCAGCGGCCGCTTAGCGCGAGGCGCGAACCCGCCATAATTCTTCGTTCTCCTCTTCTACCGAGCGCTCCCACACTATATATCACCGGATCTCAACACCCCTCTCCTGTTCACTTATATGCCGATCACACTGTCGCCAAACTCTCTAGTATTTCCGATGACGATAAACGCATTTGGGCCGTAAAGTTATTTCGTGGCGTTATTTCTTCTGGTACAACCATCCACCTTTTTTACGTCCCTGCGCACACGGGAATTTTTGGTAATGAATTGGCAGACCATTTGGCATACATTGCGGCAACTTATGGATTCCTCCGTATCGCAAAAATTTCAACCGCTCCGACTAAAATCAAAACAATGCTCCAGTCACAGTGACACACCTATTGGCAATCCGAGGGCCCTGGGACTTCAGTCAACGACTGGATCGCTAGTGTATAAAGAATCCCCAAATGGTTTCCCCCCACAGGAGCCTCACACATCTCCAATCGGGTCATGGCCACTTCCAATGCTACCTGTATAGATTCCGCATAACTACAGCAAACATCTGCGCATGTGGCTCTCCATGTGCAAACGAATACCACTGCCTCAGCTGGTGTCCTCGCACATCGCACATCACGCTTGCGTCCGCCCGGCAGCTGCGCGTGTGCTTATTGGTTAGGAACGCGGGATATTGGGAGTGCGAAATGATAGCTGAGGCATTTCGCACTCCCAATATCCCGCGTTCCTAACCAATAAGCACACGTGCGCAGTCTTACTTCAATTAGATTCTACCATGAAAACATCTGTTACTCTTATTACCCCACCCAACCACATCCCAGATGCACACTAACCCCTATAACACTTCTTCACTTATCATCTCACGTCTTCATCACCCTCACACACATCCTCTTTCATGTTCTTTCACGTTATTTTAAGGGGTGCATGCTACCAGTACGTTCCGCGATACCGCCAACTATAGCAGGGACTTTCCCTACGGTATATAGCGGTAGCAACCCCCTGCCATATCTAAACCACCTTCATCATCATCTCTATCACCCGTCTTTCACAACTAAAACGACCCTACCACTTCCTATACAACGTTCTCACTCACGCTTGCTGCTCTACTAACCTGTGTGTAGTATCAATTTTCCGGACTGCTCGAGCCACATCTCCATTCCTTGGCTTCCGGACAACCGTGCTTCCTGTTGCTTCCAACGTGGTCTTTGCTGTTCTACACCTGCAGCCCACCGCACGGATCCTGCCAGAAGTTCTTCACACTACTTCGTTACAAGCCTACTGGCTTTTCTACGTCAACTATTCCTATGTTTCTGTTGTACCAATAAAGGGCAAACCGGCGCTTCCCTCAGGCATCAAGTTACCAAAACCAGAACCCCCTAACATATACCACTGCCCAAAACCCTTTTTCCTTTCTATGGGGTATGCAGGCGGCGCCACATTGATTGGTACATGTCACACTTCCTCATTCACTATCAACCTCTTCCCTAGGTATTCATCCCTCTACAAACCGTCCGAATATTTTTTTTTTCTAAACAATTGGCTTTCCTTTGAAATCATGCACTTGAGCGAACTCCCTTTTTTCATTTATCTTCAATTGGCTTCAACCCGTCATACCTCTAGATGGTAAGGATCATCCCCTCTTTCTTTGATGTTCTTTTACATCCTGGGGGACAAAACTAGCCATACCGTCCGCCCGTTGGCCAGCGCTAGGCGCCAAGGAAAACAGACGTTTGGTGTGCCCTTGACAACTACCCGCTATGCTGCCACTGCGGGGAAACCGGCCACACCTACCGCCGCTGCTAGTACCACCAAATGGACCTACGCGGCTTCGCTCTCAACGCACCGCGTGCACAGCGTGGCGCGCGGCCACGCGACGTCGCCTTATACTTCGCCACCATTGAATGGACACTTCCGACGTACGTCGCGTTCGCCGCCGCCTGGGCACTTTCGGTTCCCCAAAGCAACTAAAGCAATACAGCGGCCCTATCCGGGGCCGTTCCGCGAGCCCATGTCCGGAAAACTAAGGGCAGCAACCGATGGAGGTGCGGTACGTTACTGTGCGCAGAACTGTCAAAGATCCTCCGCTGCTGACGACGACGACGCGACGAAACCTTTAGAACACGCTGCAAACCAGAGGGAGCTCTAACGACGAAACCTCGCTGTCTGAAGTCCTGACGACGGGACGCAGAAGCAGAGGGTCAAGTCGACCTAGCAGTGACTCGAAGCCATGACTTAACCGCCACGCAAGACGACAATTCAGCGAATTCGACGTACTATTTGACGGGCACAACGTCACCGCTCTTGTCGAAACTGGAGCCGACTATTTTATCGCCAGTGGACCGTTCGCCACGAATTTGAAGAAAGTTCAGATAGCATAGGAAGACCCCGTGCAATGCGGACCACTGGAGGCCATCTAACAGTGTTGGGCAGTATCGAAGATACATGTATCTTCGATACTATCTTAGATACACTTTGGGTATCTTGTATCTGTATCGCGATAAGTCTTGGTAAAACGAGCATCTGTATCTGTATTTCCGATACATTTAATAATGCACGTGTATCTTAAGATACAAGATACTGCTGTGTAGAAACACCCCGTACGAAGCAATAATCGTCGACCTGAATTCCGGTTCTCAAACTGTGATTGGAGCTGCCTACTAAGCCACCTGCAGAAAACCAACGACAGTGACATTCTTGTATACTACCCTTGAGAGTGCTCAGCGAGCACAGATGATGATATTTACGCGTCCCTATTGATGGAACAGGGTCACGAGAGATGGCGCTCAGGACATTGATCTCAAACAAAAATAAGCGCGAACGTCTACGCGTGGCCTACCTTGTGTTTTATCGATGTTTTTCTTTCTTTTTATTTGTGTCGGTACCATGACACTTGTTCGTAGCCACGGTACTGTGCTTGCGCATTCTAATGCGCGCGGCATCTTTCACTCAAATTCTGATGACGCTTAGTAGTTTCATTATCGAAGTTCGTCTTGCGTGGTACTTCGTTGCTAAGCCCTCAAGAATGAAGGAATGGGGCTGATTTACGTCTCGCGGCTTTCGCACATCAGCGATTTGAAAGATCATAGGCATGTAAGCATGGCACACATACGATGCGATTGACTTACTTGCGAAGGAGGTTCTAACAACCATCGCACCATCGGTACCGATGTCAGATGCAGCAGGACAAACATTTACGTAACAGGAAATAGTTTGACGTGCTGTGTTTTTTGTTCTTCCCTGCTGAATATTCGAGAAGTTCTTTGAATGATAATTTGACTGTTAGCCCAAATGCTTTCCTTAGTAAACTAAATTGGTCGCAGTTAAGAAATTTTCAAGTAAACACATTTCTACATAGGGCCTTGCTGCTTGTTTATATATAGATCTATCAAAGCTAATTTGCAAATGTATCGAAGTATCTTAAGATACAATTGGTAAGTATCGTATCGGATACAATTTTTCCGGAAGTATCTTGTATCTGTATCTCAAATACTTCTTGCTCGAGTATCTTGTATCGTATCGCGATACAATTTCAGAGTATCTTTGCCCAGCCCTGCCATCTAATAACGCCGGCTGGAGTCTCTGCGCAGCAAAAGTCAACATCAAGTAAGCCCCGGACTTATCCTGTGAGTTTTCTAATCTTACGGCGTTGCTCCAGGGACGTCATACTGGGCGTCGACTTCCTAAATCACCGCGGTGCCGTCACCGAACTGAGATCCGAGTCGATAACACTAACCTCAGAAGAAGTGCTGCCGCCCCACGGGACGCTCGGGAACCACGCCTTGAATGTGCTTGACGAGCAGGTCACTGTTCCGCCTCTCTCCAGCATCGTCATTTCCGTCCGCACCGAAGAAACCGCTGTCTTAGAAGGCGTCAGACCAGCACCTGTTGGTCAGTCGCGACATTTGCATCGCAAGAGCAGTAACCGAGCTTTGTGGAAGGAAAACAGGAGGGATGTTCACAAATTTCAGCAACTAACACCAGCATGTGAACTAAGGCACGAGAGTCGTCTTTATCAACCAAATTGTTGAAGCCAGCATTGCTTTCGCCCTCACAGATTTTACTGAACCTTCTGCGACGACACGAGGGCCAGAAACCGTTTTTGAAGTCATTCAGAGTAACCCCAAGCACTGTCAAGAACATATCAATGTCCTGTTCCGAAAATACAAGGACTGCTTCTCGTCGTCATCACGAATCTCGTCGTCATCCGGTTGCCAAACACTGCATTGCAACCGAATTATGCCTTTCCACTCCACTAAAGCCCGCACCTAGTTTCGACGCGTCAACATGAGGCCGTTAGGAAACAAGTCGACGAAAGGCTCCGAAACGACGTCATCCAGCCGTCCAGAAGTCCGTGGGCGTCTCCCGTGGTGTTAGTGAAGAAAAAGGATGGGTCCTTATGTTTGAAAACTGAACACGCTGCGCGAGCACAGAAAGTTTTCTGTGCTCGCGTGGACGTGCAGCGTGTTCAGTTTTCAGATATGAACCAACTAGTCCGCACTGAAGTATTAGTCCTTATGTTTCCGCGTCGATTATCGTCGCCTGAACAAAATCACGAAGAAGGACGTGTACCCTCTCCCACGAATAGACGACGCCCTGGCTCGGCTCCACAACGCTGAGTACTTTACGTCGATGGACCTCAGAACCGGCTACTGGCAAATCGAAGTCGACGAGAGAGACAGAGAAAAGACTTCCTTTATAACATCAGATGGCCTTTTCGAGTTCAAGGTCATGCCCTTTGGCCTTTTCTCGGTATCTGCGCCATTTTTAACGCGTATGAATACATTACTGGCCGGCTTGAAGTGGCAGACTTGCCTCGTGGGCACGCCAACTGTCTGTCTCATGCCCCCGTCGACCCACCGCGGTAGGACGACCAGGATGATGATTGCTTCTTGGGAACTATAAGTGTCGACGACTTCGTTGAACAACAGCGAACCTCAACAACACAAGAGCCTAGTGAAGTACCGCGAGGGCAGGACCGCCGTTCTTCCGAAGGTATTTCGCCTCTCCCCTGCTAGTACCGCACCCGCCAGCGGCAGCGCCGCAGAGGTAGCCAAGTTCTTCATTGAGAACATCATTCTTTGTCATGGCACTTTCGAGGTCCTCATCACCGAGGTTCCCCGTCAGGGTTCCCCGTCAAGGTTCCCCGTCAAGGTTCCCCGTCAGGGGGGTGAATGTTCATCGCAGCGCCCCCCTACTAAATCAACGTATCAGAGAAACTTTCTGCCCCCTCCCCTCTTAGGTGATTAGAGAGGGTGGCCGCCCCCCTGCCCTCCTTGTGTGCACGCTTATGAAGAGAACGACAACCATCACTACAATCTTCGACCTTGTACAAAAACACTCATTGCGCGAGTTGAACAAGAAAACGACGCACTGTTTGTTTTAGTTGGCGTTCTTAATTTACGCATCAAACAACCACACAGTGCAGATGGTACATAAGTGTTTTACATCAGAAGATGCGGTGTTCGTTGTCAAACATCAATTGTGGAGGTGGCGCTTGTCTAATGTCACTTCTGGTGGCAGTGCTTGTGTAACAGCTTCGCTGTTACATCCACTTTCCCAGGATTGAATGGAACGGGCTGTTTTTATATTTTGGTGTGACATGATAACACAACTTAGGCATTCTTAATTAACTGCATTAAACATTGGTGCCCTAGTTATCTAATTCCGATTATGCTCTCGTAGCTCTTGAAATATTCCTGGAAATTATTGAGGGCTGTTGGAGAACAGTAACCGCCATTAATATCACTGGAACCTGGAAACTTACAACTACCATCGGAGAGAGCAGGCAAGATTTCCCCGTTGTTGCCAGATTACCTCCAGGATGTCGCTCTGGCAGCAACAGTTAACCTGTGTGGCTTCACTTGCCGCACTTATACAATCACGAATCGACGTGCTAAAATGAACTTTTTCACCAACTTCCAAATTTTGACCACAATGACAGGTTTATTTTGTGTATACTTCACACCAAGCCCGTAGACAGGAATTTTTTTTCGGGGGGGGCACCCATTGAAGGCCTTTAAAAACCCGTATTTTCATTATTTATTCTTCGTAAAACAGCCCCTTCCATCCGAATTTCGGGGAAGAAGGGGTGAGGGGAGCGGGGCCCCTAGGGCACCCCCGGCTACAGGCCTGCCTCACACTCAGTTAGCTGTTAGCCCTGTATGCCACACTCCCCCTGCCCCGCCTGATGCAGCCTATGTCGCCGGCTTCGGATAGTGTCACAGGCTGTCAAACAGCACGGTGGCAAAGGATAGATATTTACCTTGGGCTGCCAAAAACACGCGCATACGGCTGCCCGTCGAAACCAAAGTGCACTTGGGTCGACGATTGCTCAAACACAAATCAGACTTTTGGAGTGCCCCTTTTGTCAATCATACCCACACAGAAAATGTATTTTCAGCTTTGCCAGAATCGGGCACTGCACTGGTTTCTTCTCAGACGTTTAAATGCATATAAAACGGCAGACGTTTTTGCGATTGTAATACTTTACTCGGAGGTTAGCGCTTCTATGCGACGCATTCATTACGACTCTTGTAAACAGATTTCTTGCGCTAAGACAAACTCATGAACTACCAACTAGCCAGATCATGCACCTGGCTAAGTTAGTACTCTCAAACATGTTTTTACTTACTTAGTTTCAACTTGTAATTCGTCTGCATGTGTTGCGCTAGATTAGCTGCTTATGAGTAGCTTTCAATAACTAGTTGTTGAAATTGCTATAAAAGTAGTAGTGAAGTGCAGTCTGCGGGGTATTTGTACATGTCTGATTCTGGTGAGTGGCTTAGCGGGGATTCCGTAGTATTGAGTCCATGTTAACCCAGTAGAACATGATTTTGGTGAGTCTGTGTCTGAGTGATCCCGACCAAGCTGAATATTTGCAGTTTTTAGCCTGAATGAGCGCAGCCGAGTAGGATTTTGGTAAATCTGAGCCCAAGAGTACTGAGATTTCAAAAATGTGTATTTTGAGTGAGCGTGAGTGAGCTTTATTTGTTTTGACAACCTAAGATGCCCCCCGTAACCATAATTATTAAATTTCCTGGGGACGTACTCGTGAAACCCAGGTTTACGCTGTGCAAGCACAGCGCCGAAACCGACACCGCTAGCCTCCGTGTGCAGTTCAGTCGGGGCGAGGGGTCAAAATGTCGCAGTATTGGGGGTGAGGTTAGAGGCGGCGAAGTGTGGTGAATGCATCGTCACATGCTGATGGCCATCCCGTGAGATCGCGGCTGCCGCGAAGGAGTTCAGTCAAAGGTGCTATAATGCATGCGAAGTTGTGGATCAAACTGCGAAAATACGAACAAAGGCCGAGAAAACTCCCGAACTTCTTTCAATGTCTTCGGTTTAGGGAACTCGGCAACCGCACGAAGTTTTGTTGGATCAGGAAGAACACTCTCTCGGGACACGACGTGGCCCAAAATAAGGAGCATTCGAGCGCCAAAGCAACACTTCTTCAAATTCAGCTGTAGACCCGCAGATTTGAGGAAAGTGAGCACTGCTTCCAAGCGTTGAAGATACGTTGGAAAGTCACGCGAAAATATTACAATGTCATACATGTAGCACAGACATGCCTGTCATTTCAGGCCGCGGAGGATGTTGTCCATCATGCGTTCGAACGTGGCAGGCGCATTGCATAGCCCGAATGGCATGACATTAAATTCCATACAAGCCGTCGGGAGTAACAAAAGCTGTTTTTTTGTTCTTTTAGAAGGGGGGGTCAGCCTCAGCCAGTAACCGGAGCGCACATCTAATGAAGAGAACTCGGCTCCTTGTAGGCAGTTGATGGCGTCGTCTATGCGAGGTAACAGGTAGACATTTTTCGTGTGATGTTGTTCAGCCGTCGGTAGTGAACGCAAAACCTTATTGAGCCGTCTTTCTTCTTGACCAGAACTACCGGCGATGCCCACGGGCTGTTAGAGGGCTCAATAACGCCACGCTTGAGCATGTCGTCAACTTGTTCGGCGATGATGTGAC
>JALIZH010025919.1:0-24044 GCA_030522465.1 Rhipicephalus appendiculatus | reverse complement strand
GGCCGCGACCGGGATTCAATCCCTCCACCATCGGCTCAACAGTCGAGCACACCATACGGAAAGGTTGAGCTATTCTACATCTGGCGCTACGCCAACGGTGTGGGAAGTCATGACAGCAAGTGGAAACAGAGTATGGTGATCGTGCCACCCAAATGACTTAGGCGGAAACTGCTGTGGCCTTCTCCACATTGATATTTATCTACGTCACGTAGTTAAACTCAACATCACCTTTAAAACCTCATAGCCTCTAAGTACGGCCATGTTTAGTACATCCCAGTACAACACACGAGAGCTCACGGCTCTTTTGCTTCAAGTTCTTGTTTGCGCCGTCTTGCAACACCCAGCAGAAATATTTAGACGAGAAGAAAACGGCGGCCCTGCGCTCCCCATTCCACCCAATAAGCGGCACCCGCGTCGCGTAAACTTGTAGCGTCTGTCACTCCGCACTGTGATTGATTGCTACTGTTACTTCCTCGAATCAGCGTTCGTCCTTGCATCATCGGGCTACGCGTCCTAGAGCGTTCTCCTCATGGCGGCTCACTGCAAAATTTTTTTACGAGCGTCCTTCCAGCGCGTCCTCAAGTGGTTCTAGTGCCACCAGTCGTTCTTTTATTTTTTATTGCGATGGCCACCGAATACGTGGCCCCCCTGTTGCTCTTCCAAGCCGTTCCTGGTCGAGAACTTGCTTGCCCTTTTCCGAGTATTCAGAAAAGGCTTCAAACAAATATAACTACGAAATTCTTGGTTCTGGTTTCACATAAGAGATTCGGTAGACATGACCTTGGAGCGTACGTTTACTTAAAAGGAGGGGGGAAATTAACCGTCAGTGTAAATAACGAAGATTAATTCAACGATTTCAATGACGGAGCAAACGGTTCGCTTGTGAGCAACCGGTGTTATTGGGTCACCTGGCGGAGCTGGTTTCGAAAACGCGCTTCTTTCTACGTGACCTTGGAAGACCTACTTCAACAGCGTGACAGAACACAATATTAACCCAGCGAGTACACAAGAGCATATGAATGCCGACGTGCCATTGCCACTACCAGACAACGAAGTGATGATTAGGGCCGCCCCCAATTTCGGCCGCTCTCTATTTGCCCCGGATTAACACTTTTATTAAGCAACGGCTTGGTACGATATACCGTCTCCTGTATTCGCATTTTTTTATTCACTTACTTAAAGAGGTACCTGCAACGACGTGTTGGCATTACGCAGAGGGATGGGTGAAACACAAAGGTTACAAAAGTAAAACATTTTTCTTAGCTATAGTAAGAATGGTGAATACAACGAAAAAAATAATCTATAAGTGATAGATCGATGGTAAGATTTCGTACTTATGTAGCAGGTCGGCATACTTTAAACACATTCCTGAATTACAGTCCATAACATAATGCAGTGTACAACAATAATTACCGTTTACCTTTTATGATCCTGAAGTGGACTGTTCACGGGTTGAATTCACTAACCATTTCATTAACAAGTTTATTGGCTATTGGCATTAGCTTGTCCTTCTGATCAGTACTAGAAGTCGCTGAAGTTTCCTTTTACCATCAACTGTGCTTCAACAACTGTAAATAGGGTCTCTGAAATGCACAGCACGTAAAAATATTGGGTGCGGGCGGTCACCATTCCCCGACATGTCCTATCCGCTTTTCTTACCATATATTTTTTCGTTTTGTAGCTTGTGGGTAGCTCGCCCAATATAGAACTAAATTTTTAACTCAGGCGTCGGGACATCCTTTCACGTCCCCAGGACCATATCAAGCCTGATAACACGTCATTTCCATAAGACCATAGCCTAACGGCACTTACGCTCGCTTACGACATTCGATATCGTGTCTAGTTTGAACTGTAACCTCCAACATGAGCGGTGCCACACATGTTTCACCTGAACGATGCCACCGGGAAGTGGAACGAAAATCGAAAACCCGCCACAAGGAAGAAACACCTACTTCTAAACTGCGTCCTGAATGTCCACCGCAATTGGATCCGAGAAATAATGGTCGCAGCTCAGTAAAGTGTACTTTCGAGGAGTACACTCTGGTTAAAGTGTGCTTTACCAAACCTAGACGACGCCATCTGAGTGTCACTTGCAGACAAGTGTTCTCCGGTCGGAGTGCGTTCCGCGAACGCAATTTGTTGCATCTCTGCCGGTAGCATTTACGTGCAACGCTTATATATAAAAGACAGCTGCGTTTTTCGGTAAGAGAAAAATAACGCTGTTTTTATGCGTAATTCAACGCACGAAAATCATAATTCTCTTCTTTTTTTTTCTTTTTCATATACATCTTAGAAAAACACGCTCGTAGTCTCTCACCTCCTCTGCAACAAGCGACGTCTGTTTTCCCATTTACCACCGCGTATCCCAAAGTGTCCCTCACGGTTCTGAAGCGTACTCCCCGTAAGTGTACTTAACTTGTCCGCTTGACTAGGTTTAAAAGGGTCATGACACCCAATTTTCGATCATAATATGTGTTATGGGGGGTTAATTCTTGTACATTCACAAATAAGATGGCGAAATTTTAGCGCATTCGGTCGAGTAATCAGTTTATAATTGAATATTTTTATAAACACGCGAGCTGCCCGAGAGTCGGGTAACACTGGCGCACTCGCTAGTCGTGACGTAACAAGCGGCTAGCTGTGCGAGCGTCTGCATTGCGGCGAACGATATTGTTCCGTGGTCAGCTGCGCGTGAAATCGAGATAAGTTAGCTTTCTTCAGCTTGGACCTCAAATCGAACGATCTGCAGTGGCTTAAACTTTGGTAGAAGACGACGGCTCCGCTTCCTCCAGCACGTGACGTCACATGCGCCATGGCAAAATGGCGGTCGCCGGTGGTGGGCGGGGTTTACAGCCGGCGACTTCTAAGGCTTATTTTGCTCTGAAATATTCTTTTACAGCCCTGTTTTCAAATCTGTATAGGCATGGTAGAGCCCAGTCCCTCGTGTTTCTTGCTTGTGTGTCTCGTCTTTAATTGCGCTACGTTTTTATGTCAGTATGCACCAACTAGGCCCTCAAAAAGTCCTCCTCTACTACCAGTTTTCGTTGAGAACTACAAATTGTTGGGAGACCATGTCATGGCCCCTTTAAGTTTCATGGCCCTGAACCTGGATGCTCCGAATACTTGAGAAACTTGAGAATAACTACAAAAGCTCCACTCGCACGCGAGAAAATGCAAGAATCCTAGCACGCTGTGTGTATAAACCCAGGATATAGTTATTTGCTAATGTTATCGCCTTCAGCGAATTCTAAAGCTTCCTGAAAGGCTGCGTGCTTACCGTTGTAGTATAGCGTGCATTGATTCGCGCGCCCCCCTTATGCTTCATTCACACCTGCGACTCGTGCTAGTCGCACGACAGTTGGCTACTGGCGACCGAAAAGCGACTGAAGGAGACGGACATTCACACTTTCGAACGATTTATACGCGTCGCCACACAAAATTCGCGTCCACTCACATATGCCTCGTATTGTCACCGCCCCGTAAAACATACTGACGTCCTGTTCCTGCGCACGCCATCAGTTCAGAGCCTTGAAATCGAATGTCGCGCGACCGAAAAATAAAGCGGCGAGCGCCTGAGACAACACGGTCGCTTTGAGATTAAAGCGGCGATTGACGACCGCTCGCGATCAGTCACATTGTGGCTAATTTTTTTCGCGCAACCAGCGCAACGAAATTGCAATGAGCAAACCAAGTGGGAATGGGCTTTTAGAGTGTAACCACTTTTTGAAGCGAGTGATGCTGCCGCGCCACCATTTTCGTGCCACCGCACCGCGTCTCACAGCTGCGCCCTCGTATAACGTTTAGACCCGGTGGGCCTCAATATGGCTGCCGCGCCATATTGAGGCCCACGGACAGTTGGCTACTGGCGACCGAAAAGCGACTGAAGGAGACGGACATTCACACTTTCGAACGATTTACACGCGTCGCCACACAAAATTCGCGTCTACTCACATATGCCTCGTATTGTCACCGCCCCGTAAAACATACGGGGTGGTGACGGCAGCCATATTCAGGTGGGCCTCAATATGGCTGCCGCGCCGCAGCATACACCTCATATGTCCTCACCCTAAAGCGGAGAACGGGCATCAGAGCAACCTACTGCAGAACTACAGGTCTAAGTGGAGAATGCCACGGCACGGCGCCTAATGGACAGCGCAGCAGCAAGTTTTCCTTCCACGCACCATATGCAGGCCGAGGCGTGCCTGCGTATGCATTGCTTACCTGATGGCGTTTGTGTTAATAAGAGCCAGGACGACCCTTTAGAGAAATGCGTGCTGTGCTTTGGAAGGAGAGTAGGCTGACGCTTCCCTTAAGAGTCGTAGGTGCATGTACAGCTACAACTTCAACTGCTTCGTATGTTTAGAGTATTTTGCACACTGGTATGGGAAAGCTTTAGAGAGAAGTTCGTCTGTGTAGTTCGAGGGACTTCCTCACTCTTGAAGAGCGACAAGAACTATTATAGGAGCCCTGCAATGGAGCTTTCAAGAGGTGACCATAGTTCCCACATGAACAGTTTAGCAAGCAGAAGCGCCACAATTGCTGTGGGGAGAAGCGAACGTAACCCATACGTCTCCCCCCGCCCTCCACCCCTGTTTTACTTCTTAATTTTGGTTGGGGAGGAGAGGCAGGGGTCGGCCGCACGCACCAAGCGGGCCACTTCAAGTTTTCAAGTTTCAAGTTTTTTCAAGTTTATTCAACATCAACGATATTAGTTTACAGAAAAGCGCATACAAAACTGGTAATACACAAGGAGCCCCAAAGTTAAAAACTGTCGGGGGGGGGCTCACATACATGATGTGAACGGGAAAGAATATGTACATCAATCAGTGGTTACATTATCTTCGGTAGAAAGAAAAATGAACAGCGCGAAAAACAAAATCCGAAAGCGAAAATGCGTATATGTGTAACAGACAAAAAGAAAAAGGTAACATTGAAAAACAATCGCAAATTACAATACAAAACAAAACAGCAATATAACATGTACCAAACAAAAATCAGTTGCTAGGATGGAAACAGTTGTTGCAAAAAGTATTTCTTTACTTGGTTTTTGAATGCATGTACCGTGGTTGATGATTTAATGATGTAAGGAAGGGAATTCCACAGCTTGATTCCCGTAAACGTGGTGGTGAACCTACCGTAGTTCGTGCGAACCTTAGGCAGAAGACGATTATCAAGCTGAGAAAACCTAGTAACGTTGTTATTTACAAAGCTTTCCACGACAATGCCATCAATATGTACAATACCACGAAAAAGCATATACATCACAATTGATAACTTCAGCTGAAAGAGGTGATGAAGAGGATGGATATTTAAATTGTGATAAAGTGTAGTTGCATTGGTTAAGAAATGACTGAATGTCATGAGACGAAGTGCTTGATTTTGCATGCGTTGAAGTTGGCAGAGGTGGGTGAAATATGTGTTGCCCCAAGCTGATATGCAATAAGATAGATGGCTATGAATATGCATGAATATCAGAGCGGCCAGATCCGGACTAGAAAAACACGTGCGCTTGAGCGTTGGTGCGTTCTGTAAGCCTCTCATTTTTTCTTTTCTTTATTTTTCATCTTTTTTCTTTTTTTTTTAACTTTTTTTTCATGTACCTGAGCAGCCGATGTCGGTGATACTGAGCCGTATCATGGGAGCTACGCCACTCCCTCTGGTCAGTGCCGCTAAAGATGAAGGAAAAATTAGCTGGGAGCGTAGCGCAACAAGATTGAAGGAAATAAAAGTGCCCGCCCAACACGCGATATTCACGTCAGAGCAAGCGTTCAGTGCAGGAGAATGTGCGGCAGAGCCAATGCGCAAATCTACTCGACCAAATCGTGGAATCGCGGAGGTAATGCGTTGGACTCATAGTACTGCCTTCGCGGAGCGTCTGCGGGGCTGCACGAGGTTTTTTTGGGCTAGGAAAAATGGTTAATGCTTTAGAGCACTATGTGCCCTACTACACGACAGAAGAAAGCCATCGCGGAAAATCCGCATCACGATTATGTACCAGTGATCCCAATAACAAGGATGGCCCCTTTAAAAAAAAGATGCTGGAGTGAAAATGACGTCGCGAATGTGAAGCCCGGCCTCCGCTATCTTACTACAGGCACGGCGCTACGTCACCGTACAGCGAGGAAAGAACAGCGCATGGAGGAGAGAGAGAGAATAAACTTTAATTGCGAGCAAGCGCAGTGTGCGCCCAAGGTGGGCGGCCTCCTTATTCCAGGTAGCCGCGGGCCTTCGCCATCTCCCGCGCCCGTTGAACCAAGGGAAGAAAAAAAAACTAGGAAGGACCGTCACGTGACAATGTTGAAGCCCAGCCGTCAAAAATGAAACAGGAGCATGCTGGAAATTGTGACCAGCGTATGCAACACGAGGGGGCAGCAGCGTATACGAGAAGATCGGTTTGTGGATGACAGGGGCGTGCGCTCGTCAATTTCTGTTTTTAAATGCGAAGCATTTCTTTGCGTATTGTAAGCACTTTTGCGTTTCTATCTACGTATCTATCTATCTATGTAGCCGCCTACGTCTGGGTTCTTTCGTGATCGCCTCCTTAACTTAGGGGTACACCAACATTTGTATGGGAGAGTAAGACGTATTGACGCATATGTCTGGCTGGTCATCACGAGAAGAACGTGAAAATCCTGTCGTATACGTCGTCAAACCCCTTTCCTGCAGACATGTGGGGCACATACCTGTATAATACGGGCCGTGGTATGCGGGTATTCGCCACAGGCATTTGACAATTTATGTCTACCCAGGAACGGCGAGACAAGGCATTAGTAATTTAAAAGCGAGAGCGTTAAGAAAAATTGACGTAGGCAGCGTTGACCCGACGAATTCAAATAATAAATATCATGGTCCCAGCAGGAATCAAACCCAAGCAATCTGCGTGGCAATCAATGTACCACAGAGCCACGCCAGGTCTCGGAACTGCTTTGGAAAAAGACCCTATGCAGGCGTAATGTCGGTGAAACGTCAATTGTGGTCCCAGTGCTGCCTATCTAATTTTATAAACATTACATATGTACTCCGATGAGGCAGGGGTCATGTAGGGTTAACGTCAATTATATACTTAAGCGTCATCCACTGCGGTTGAAGGAAAGAAGTGTAAACTTAAGGGCTCGTTTGGCTTTGTTAAACACAATACTAATTAGAGCTAACAGACAATGATGCCAAGGAAAGTATAGGGGATGTTATTAGAAGTAATTGTAATGTAAATATGAAGAAAGAAAAGTGGACGAAAAGATAACTTGCCACCGGCAGGGTACCGAACCTGCGACCTTCGAATAACGCGTCCGATGCTCTACCACTGAGCTACGGTGGCGGTCATCCACTGTAGATGGTCCACGAAGCACTATCCATGGCTACCATCCTCGCAAGCACAAGTGCTACATATCAGATTACCGCTTCTGGTGTAGGTAATACCCATGTTTCTGTTAGCATTGTTACGCAACTGTAAACAACTGGTTATACAAGACATATGCGACTGTTCAACGTATGTCTGTGCGTACAACATTTGTATATATATTTACCGTCATTTCGTTACGTTTCTCTCAATAAGAAAATTACAACCCAATCACCTTTCCTCCGCATGCTTCGCATAACATCGATTCCCGTGGTACTTGGGATCTGCCGATTTTTTTTTTCATGCGGAATGTAGCACTCTTTTATGTTACTTTTTTCTTCACTTATTCCACTCCAGTAATGACCCGTTCAGGGTCGACAGTATCACTAAATAAAATAAATAGATACCTGGTAGACCCAGACCATCCCACTCCGCGCGCAGATGGAGGCAACTAGTCTTCACCTTGGCAGGTTTATGTTCCCTTATAATTGCTCCGATGACTGTCCTGAAGTGCTTGTCCTCAAGTGCTGTCCGAAAATGCGCGGCAGCAGCGCAATGTGTTCGATATAGCAAGCATACGCGCACGCCTGCGTCTTTACCAAACCTGCCCTCGCAGTGAGTGACAGCTTCTATCCCGAAACCTTATTTATCACCTCCCTCGTTTTGACTATTGTGTCGTCCCATGTTCTTTTTTTTTTTTTTTGCAATGCTCCCTTCTTCATAGATCAGTCGGAGAACTCTGACGGCGTTCCACGTATTGAACACCACCTGGGAGATCGTTGGCGAAGGCTCCAAAGCGAATAGCCTTGCTTTGTTCGGTAGTCAAGTACGCTCCAAAGAGAGGGTGGAACACTGCTCAAAGAGCTCCAAGAATATGGCAAAACCGATTCTGTTTCTCACAAATACCAAAAAGTCGTCGGCCTAGGCTGTAACCTTAATTTCTTCGGTGCCTTGCATGGGAAATCCTCTTATTCCAGGACACTTTGCTACTTTCGTGATGAGGGGATCCAGAGACAATACAAATGAAACTGGAGCGTCTAGGCATCCCTGTCCAACGCCCCTTTCAACAGCGAAGCTCTCAGTCATGTCACTGTTGAAGCAAATGTGACTACAGGTGCCCTCATAAAGCAGCTCAAAGCACTTCACGAACTCATCTGGCAAGCCCTAATTTCTCAGCACTGCGAACAAGTAATGCCGCTCGACCCTGCCGAAGGCGTTCGCTTGATCGAGGGACAAAATAAAGGAAAGTTTATTGAACAAGTGTACACAAACACTGCAGGCACTTATACACTAAAACTTCGAAACGGCGTCAGTAGAACTTATACAAGCGCTAGACGGAATTTTAGACAGACTTCTATAAAACACTGTGCGGTACTAAGAAACTATGGAAAAAGAAACATGTTGCGTCTCAAGGAGCTGAAGAGAGAGAGAAAGAGAGAAAAAAAAAGGGGGGGGGGGGGGGGGGGGGTCGAGTAGCATTGCGAGTCGGATGACATGTTTCCCTGCTTAACTCAGTATGGCGCTGCGGGAAATTCCAGTTTTCCCCCCACGTAATGCGAAAAACCAATTTTGCCAGCGTCTTAAAAAGGCATCAACACCACTTACATCTAGGTCGTCAACTAGATATCCGAAATATAATTTGATAAATTCGGTGTAAGACCGGGAATTCTGCTCGCTGTGGTTGTCGACGAGCTTCTGCTTGGCACCGACGTCTCCAGATCACGTACATTGTGACTGAGAGTACTAATGGGACGAACATGCCGTTTTTCCTCTGCAACAGTGATGCAGCCCTAACTCCAAAGGTGCGCCAAACAAGGTGCCATACACCCTTGGTAGCAACGCAATCAAATAACGCATGCTTAGTGGTCTCGGATTTTCCGCAATTCGCGCACTTATCATTTGGCACCACGTGCCACTTTGCGAGGCGTTGACGCGTCGGTAGCACGCTCCATCTTCTCAGCCAGTCAAATTCGCGAACCATTTCAGGAACTTTGCTCTTTTTCCAGGTCTCCCATCGGCTTGGGTTCGTTTTAGGGGCGAAGCTCCTTAGGGCATAGGCTTGACCCGCGTCGCTGTCGTAGCCACCCCTGTGCGATGACGATGACGCTGCCATCACGGCACAGCACATGGAATGCACCCGCTATGCGTCATAACGATGACGCATAGTGACGATGACGCTGACGATGAAGAATAAGCGTGTCCCGTTACTCTACTGGTGGGTGACTTTAACGTTGACATCGCTGAAAACAGTTGGCTCATACAACACATGGCATCGCGATATGGTCTCGCATGCATATCGTTGGACCACATGCAACCAACCACCATCCGAGGAACCTGCATCGATCTCGTCTTTGCAAACTTTCCACTACGACCCATCCAGGAACCGCTCTCCCTCCATTTCACTGACCATAAAGCCGTTATAATGAAGGGGTTGGAAGCCACGGCTTATGTAAACGGTAACCACGACCAAAGAAGAAACGAAAACAAAACAAAAAATCACTGCTCGCGAATAAAATATAAATTTCTTGTATATATACACACAGTGTTTGTCACGTCTTTGATGATGTAGTGGGCGAATTTCACGAAAGATTCACGGTTTACCGATGAAACTTCGGAGCTTCGCCCACTCATCACCATTCACTCCGTGGATATGCTGTGATTTTTTTTCTTTTATCTTCATCTTCTAGTGTCTCTTCCATCAGCAAGTAGCTTAACTCTATTGGCGCTAGTTCATCAAACCCTTCTCCCTCCGTTTTGTTATCTACTGTGCGTTTAAAGTAGCCCACAGTCTTGTAAAACTCAAGTGGTCTCTCAGCTTGCGGTCCACTGTATCTCTCTGTCGTAATTGTATTGTTTAGAGTACTTGTCCAGTACATCACAAGGCTCTTTTCTGGGTATTCTGGATCCGCGAGTCATTGCGATTAACAGATGTACGATGCATGCCAGCAAGTTTCTTCCGAGCCCACAAGCTCCCATTCGACCACCAATGTGGTTCAGGGGAAATAGTGAATAAACAAGGACTATTTCAACAATGCAAATAAGATAAGTATTGCGAAGAAGGCGCTAGTACGCGTCTCATATTTACATAGTATCTTTTATATAATATCTGCTGATAATAACTTTTCTTCGGCAGAGATTGCCTGTGCTTTCATGTGTTTGAGTTACATCTTTAGCGCCACAATGGAGCCGCACGCAGTCCTTCGCAGCAGAGTAGGAAACCCCCTCTTATGGTGTCATCCATTGGCAGATTCGGAGCACTTCCGGTAGCACTTTTTCTGCTCCATGCGGAGCAACTTTGTTTCATTGGCAGATTGAGAGTGCTCCCTGTATGTTTCATTGGCAGATCCGGAGCAGTTCCGTCGCAAGATCCACTCCACGGAGCAACTTCTTCTACTCCGCGAAAAGCGGCGGATTCGACCGGAAGTCGCAAGCGCCCCGTGCCCTGAAACACTGCCAACTGTGGGCGCGCCAGCGGACGCCGGTCGCGTCGGTCGCGCCTCGCGTCGGATTATACAGCGCTCACGTTTTGCTAGCGTAGCGTCGCTCTGCCCAGCGTGCCCACTCATGTAAGAAGGCAGACGCGCGCATCGCGTTCCTATTCTGACCCTGCCATTTGCTCCAGCGGGAGTGCTTGTGTTCCATTGGTAGATCCCCGTCGGTTGCCCTACGCCAGAGTGGAGTGCTTCCGGCGCAGAGTTCGTCGGCCACTCCAAATCCGCCAATGGATGACGCCATTAAATTTTTTCTTGGGAGTTTTTTATGTTTTTAGGCGAAAGCCTTTAATGTCTCATGCTCACGTCCGTCCGGTGTCCGTCCGTCCGTCAGTCCATCCGTCTGTCTGTCCGTCCATCCATCCGTCCATCCGTTCGTCTGTCTGTCTGTCTGTCCGTCCGTCCGTCCGTCCGTCCGTCTGTCCGTCCTTCCGTCTGTCTGTCTATCTGTCCGTCCGTCCGTCTGTCCCTCCATCAGACCGTCTGTCTGTCCGTCCGCCTGTCTGTCCGTCCGTCCGTCTGCCCGTCTGTTTGTCCATCTGTCTGTCCGTCCGTCTGTCTTTCTGTTTGTCTGTCCGTCTGTCCGTCTTTCTGTCTGTCTGTCTGTCTGTCCGTCCGTCCGTCCGTCCGTCCGTCCGTCCGTCCGTCCGTCCGTCCGTCCGTCCGTCCGTCCATGCGAGCTGGCACGGAGCCAGGTGGCCGCCGGGATGCGCAAACGGACGCCGGTAGCGCCGGACTCCATAGCGCTCGCGCTTTGCTTGCGTAGCGTCGCTGTACCCAGCGTTTGCAATCATTATGACCGACGCCATCTCAATGGACACAGGCGTTCACGGAATACACTTTCGAATTTACAAAGGGTCCGTCAATTCAAGCGCTGGAACGCGGATGGCGTTTGCACTATGCGCAAAGCGCGAGAAAATACTAACGCATGCGAACGGAGGAAGATTAGTCTCGCGTCTCGCTGCGATTCGCGGTAAAAAATTAAAAAGGAAAACACGCACACATTCGGTTTGTGTGTTATCCCACTGAGAGTGTAAAAGATAAAAGACATGGCATAGTCAGTGGAATGGCCACACGCTTTCGCCGAACACACTTTGGAATCTACAAATGTGTCCTACAATTTTTTTTTCGAAACGAAACAAGTAGTGTTATTATTCCTCAATTAAATAAAATTGTGTGTGACATCTTCATAAATTAACGTTAAAGGCATGGTAATTAATTTGATAGTAATATCTGGGTTTTTACGTCCCAAAATCAAGATGTGATTATGAGGGACGCCGTAGTGGAGGGCTCCGGAAATTTCGACCATCTGGCGTTCTTCAACGTGCACTGACATCACACAGTAGACGGGCCTCTACCATTTCGCCCCCCACCAAAATGCGACCGCCGCAGGCGGGATTGTACCCGCGACCTTCGGATTAGCAGCCGAGCACTGTAGTCACTGATCCACCGTGGTGGACATGGTAATTAATTTAATAGCTCGGTAATGGTCAACACTTTATTCTACATGTGTACGATATTAACACTATCTGCACTAAACTTAGAAAGAATGGCAGAGCATGGCTTTGTATATCCTGTAGAGATGAGAAGTGGCGCTGATTCAACAAGTTTCTGTGTGGAAAGCCTTGGAATAAGGAACTACCTATCAATCCCTCGTCAATAGTCTGTTGATAATCAATGTACTCTGTTGATGAGATTTCCGCAAAATCAGTTAAACTACCTGTTAATTATTCAAGCGACTAATAAATAGCTTGTGAGTTATTTTGCTAACAGATGTTAACATAGAAATGCGTGGGTGGCTAGAAATATTTGACATGCAACCTGTCCCAAAAATGGACATATCTTGTTTACTCATGTGGGTGCACAGAATATTTCCATTTCTAAAGATGCTGTTAGTTATGCTGGGCAGCGTTTGAGAGATTAAATGACCTGCCATATTTAAGAGACGTAGCTCAGTGCAATCTAATCCGAGCGACGCATCTTTAAGGTGGTTAATCGCGCTGAAAGCTTCTTTATGTGTTACGGGAAAAAAATGAAAGACTAACTCGATTTACGCTACATTCAGCACCAGCGTGATATTTATTGTAAATTTAAAAAAAGAAGTCACTTAAAGTGACAGCGATTCGAAGTGCGTCAGCATGCGTAAAATCATTATATTTACTGCAAGATATTCGCGTCCTACAGAACGGTTGTTTAAAGGATGCTTTTAGCAACCACAATTTTTCTGTAGCACTTTTTTGAGAACTTACAAATTCTTTTTCATACTTACCTTAGCTTTCTCCAGAGAGCAATTTAAAATGCTGCAGTATTTTATTTTTTGTATTTACATGCCAATAATAGATTAAATAGCTGTTTCCTTATTTTTCTGCGAAAGTTATTTTGTTACGCATACTTTCAAGCCCCTTGGTTACCCAAGGTCATCGAGGTGAATTGTAGCGCTGTTTGCATTCACTGGTAATAGTGTTCTAAGACACCGCTTCCGGAAACAAGTCCCAAAACTTTTGAAGTACGAATGAAGGGTCTTGCATCTAGTCAAAGCTGGACCAATGAATATTATTTGCGTCTTGTATAAAGTTGCTTTGATTGAATACTTTGGCTAAGCAAAATGGACTGTTGTTTGAGCTATTCAGCCTGTTGAAAGGGACTGAAATAGGATAGTGATCGCTAATGTCACCTTTAAAGGCGACTTACGTGTAGAAGTGACGTTAAGTAATGCATGATCTAGAAGCGTTTCTCTTTCACAAGTAGTGCGCCTAGTTAGCGATTTTATGAGTCGCTCACATCTAAATCCACTAAAACAGTCAGTGTGGGCTATACACAGCCTTCGGTCGACGTGTGGCAAAGTGATAATATTATCAAGCGTTAAGAGAACATGATTAGTTTATGCATCTAAAATGTTCAAAATGTTATCGACATGAGTCATGCATTCAGATGAACATGATGATGGCGAGTGCGATGTGCAACCAAGAAGAATTTTTCAGCGTCAATGAGCAAAAATGAATGGTCTAGTTCAATCCACACCAAATCATACTGCGTAATAGGTCAAAAGTATCGCGCCTTCTAGTGTAAAAAAATATTATTAGAAAGAAATATAGCTAATCCTCCGTAACAATCATTTTAAAGGGACCAAATATGAACAAATATGAAATGTGCAAGTGAACCTGGTACAAGTATTTACAACTAGGATGCCAGGTAAGTTTTGGCTTCACTATATGAAATAGTGAACCACTAAAACTTTCTAGCTACGCCAATTCCTAAGAGGTAGTTGAATTGTGTCCGCAAAACCCCGTCGCTGTTTTGAACGGCCGGTCATCGGACATAATGAGCTGTGCAAAGTTAACAAATCGTGGCGAATAAGTCCATTTCTCGCTCAAACAATGCAAGAAACAAACTTTGAAAACGCCTAAACTTCGGCCTTGAGCGCGCAACGCGCTAGCTTTATTTGTACCGGTTCACGTCGCTTCTCTTTCGCCGGCCACGCCTCGCTTCCCGGTCGACACCACAAGCGCGGTGTGAGTGAATCAATCTCCGTGCGCCTGACATTTGCCATTGTAAGCTCTACTAGGACGCCTACTGCAAGTTCAGTTACACAGTGCCTACTACGCCAGAATTCACCATTTTGCGAAGTAGGGAAGTACGCCGTAAGCACCTGTAACGCAATGCTCACATGCAGACACAAGTTGATGGTGCTGCGGTATTATGATGATGATGAATGAAAAGGCGGGAAATATTGGTCTGCCCTAAACAAGAATAACGGAAGCCGAATGTTGGACCAAAACGTCCATGTCGCCCCCATCCAAGCTTCCCAGAATCGGGAAAGCTAAAGCCCTTCCTTACCAACACGTCCACCCCAACCCCCCCTGCCCTACCACAACACCTCCCTGCGCTGTGTCGACATTATATATGCAGGGGTTCGCGTGCCATCGACTTACACTTGACATAGCGCGAAGTGCAGTTCCTCCCGCTTTAATGAGTTCGCACACATGAGTAAATAACCGAGGAGCCCTCAGTATAACGCCTCGCATCGAGGTTGTCATTGCTGAAGAACAGAACAAACGCGCATTAGCTCAAGCCTGCTTGCGCACCTTAATCTAAAATGGGGCCCCGCGGCTGCAGAGTCTCCAAGACGACAATCTAATTGTGGAGACCCCAGACGTTGTCTCGTGGCTTAGGTCCAGCCAATCTCGTGTCAGAGACTGATGAGCCGTACGAACCTTGCCAGGGAGCAAGGCAAGTACAAGGACAGGTCACACGCTTGAGTGGTACGTTGTGGCTGGTCCTTCAGGGATCCAATGAAGCACGCTCAGTGTGGGCAATATTGGAATCACTGGCTCTGGTCAAGTCAAGTCGGCAAAGCAGCGCTATGTATACGAACACATGTCCCTAATCTTGGTTTAACAAGCAATGTCTTTAGTAATTTGACTATGAAACATGGAGTTTAAGGACTATGATCATTTAGAATAGGATAATGGTGGCATCAGGGACGATGGCGCCAGGCATCACGCTCTGAAAGCTTTTTTTTATCATCTCTAGGTAAATATCGTGACTCTAGTAAATGAGTTGATTATCAGAATCTCGCAGATTGAGACGCAGACATGAAGGTTATTTGAGTGATCAATACAAGTTCCAACGATGTATGAGCCCAAAATACTGGCCGACCATGTAGCGCCAGAAACAGCGCACAATATTATCACATATCCTATATAGCACAGAGCCTTACTGGAGACATATTGTAATAAATCAAACATTTCGTTTAGCTCATTTTATATTCTTTTGATTTGTGGGTTGAGTGCGTGCCACTGGGTATTTACCGTTTTTGACACGTCTTTAAGAAGTAACATACGTTCCTCAATGACATAGGGGGGAATTATAAAGCTTTAATGAAGTTAGATAAGTTTCGTACTTCTGTGGGCCAACGTCTACCATCCCCCCCCTCCATGTATGTAAGGGCACTTGTTTTCGTCCCTTTGCCTCCCTTGCGAAGATGCGCAGCACTATACATCCACCTGATCTGGCTTTTCCAATACCGATATTGCTTATAAAATCTCCGGAACATAAATACTAAATTTCATGAGACACAAACATATAAGCTTTTCGGGGCATAACGCAAACATTTCATTATTACAAGTTGCATAACGTGAACACGAAAACATCAGTTTGTACCATAGAGTTTCCTAGAAATACACTAGAGGGAACTCTGGTGCTAGTGTCTATGGGAGCTGACACACGGCGCTTCAGCCAGCATGGGAATCATGGGTAGTACACAAATCTGCCTAGTCTTTGTTCTTTTGGCTGCGTGTGGCCCTGAATTCGCTTTGCCGCAATACGAAGTTAAGCAAAGGTTTAGCAGTTACGCTTCACCACCTTGACCTTTTTAGGCTCACGAATTCAAATCGGCTCACGAAGTGCACAACGGTCCATTCTTTTTGTCCGAAACAGAACCAAAACACAGTAATAAACAAAGCCACAAGGGCGTTCGAAGCCGGCAGCACGAAGACTAGGCAAATTTGTGTACTACCCATCATTCCCATGGTGGCTGAACGATCGCAGCGTCAAGTCCCCTCTAGTTAATTTTAGGAAACTCTATGGTTTGTACAACGTTTGTGCGTTTTAATTAGCGTTCGCGTAATTTCTCAGCCAAGTTAGTGGTAAGAGGCATCGTGTCATCGAGCAAGTTTCCAGGTATCAAATAAGCCTCAAACATTGGGTAACTTGTAAATAATGGACGAACATGGTAGTAAAGACGCGATAGAAAGGGTTCTAAATGTGAGTGACATAACATTCTCTTCGGCACACCGTCACCACCTCTAACAAGAAGGCACAATTGGATTAGTAAGAGTAGAGCATAATTCTGTGTGCGAACGCGTTAGGGCCTGTCTAATTCACCCGCCCTCGCATCAATTCGTATGTCCATCCATTTTTCTCCACGCGCCCTCTTTCAGCTCGCGGTTTGATTTAACTGAGTGCCCAACAAAGTACCTCTGCAGACCTCATTCCGCACTTTCATCCACAACCTGAATTGGTTTTGTATTTGTAGACAAGACACTTGTTTATTTGGCTAACAGAACTATGTGCAACCTGTAGCGGCAGCCTTTCCCACCTTGGTGGTGCAGTGGTTACGGTACTTGACTGCTGACCAGAAAGTCACGGCTTCGATCCCTGCCGTGGCGGTCGCATTTTGAAATGCTACAGGCCCTTGTTCTGTGCGACGTAAGTGCGCGTTAAAGAACACCAGGTGGCCAAAATTTCCGGAGCCCTCAGCAACACGGCGTGCATGTTAATCATGTCGTGGTGTATGTGTGGAAAATCCTGCACATTATTATTACTGTAGCGACAGGCTATCTCGGAGAGCGTTGCCCTGGAACGATTTTTCACAACCCAACATTATCTTTCCCGGTCAAAGGCGTTCACTTTGGTCACATGCGAATCAAACATTTGAGTGGGAGGTCCGAGGTGCGTGGTAATAAAGGTGGAACTGTCCGGGAACAAGGTTAAGTCAGTCTGCGTTCATCTTGTAAACAAAGAATTACCTGGCTAAACATATCACGTGTTAGCCAGGTGCTATGAAACGAGAAGCAAAAAAAAGGAAAAGAAAAAAGACAGTGGCTGTTAGCTCGAGACAGATTTCTGACTTGTGACTGTCGCAGTTTAGGCTCTGGGCCAGAACGGCATTCCTGGCTCGCCTCGCCACTCGCTTGTTTCTCTACGCTTCAAGCATGCTTCGTGGTGGTCGAGAAAGGTGCAGCGTTCTGCGCCCAGCGCTGCGATGTGTCATCTGCACTCCCCGCCACATTTGATGACACAACGCACTTGATAACGGAGCAGCAGTGCGAAAGCATAAAAAGAAATCAGACAAGGAGGTCCCTCCACATAGGGCCTGTCTCGGCTCAAAGCCAGTAATGCTATAAAGAAGGCGCTGTAGGCATTGTGCGGTTGTATTTTGAAATGGTCCCTGTATTGCTGCGTCACTTCTTTGAAGCCCGCGTGCCGTGGGGGGCTTTCCAAGAAATATGTTTTATCAGGCAGATGCTTCTTTTTTCTTCCTAAGCTGCGCAAAAGTAAAACGGGGCATCAACCGTCCACACGTGGTAAAGACGAGTCGCATATCGCAGCTCACTATACGAGGAATGCAATTTTGCGCTTGTGTTGTCGACACTTCCATTTGTCCTTGTTTGCGTGCGCTTAAGTGATGGGTGATGGAAAACCAACTAGCCCAAGAATCAGTGCTCTTGGCGCCGGAGCTCAGTCCAAACTATCATTGTCGAACAGGCGCGACATCTAAAACGGAATCATACATCAGTTTTTGTTCAGCCGCTTTACTGAACAAAAAAAAAAAGGAATCGCAATTTGGAATGGCTAAATGGGTTTGTTGTTCTGGCTAACCTTCTTTGTGCGAGCAAGTGTGGTTACATAAACGTGTTCCTCATGCATCAATTCAGAGTTGGCTCTTGGCGTTTCGTGCTTTATGTCTCGCTTTTCTTCGAATTAGCTGGCACCGTTTAGCAGAACTGAACGTTTATAATGCCCTACAATGGATTCTCACTTCTCAAACGCTGCAACAGATAGGTCATGCAGATAAGGCACAATATCAGGAGAAATTTGAAGCCTTGAAGCGACGAAAAATTCCTTGAACGCGGTGGGGTGCAGCTGGAGGCTACGCTTCGACAAAAGGTCTCGTTTTCTTCAAGGCAGTGTCTCGAAGAAGACCAGACCTCTTGTCAAAACGTTGGCTCCAGCTACACCAGGTGTTCAATAATTATTAAATAAGAAGTAATTCATTTTGCGGGAGACTACATATTTGTGCAGTCTACAATTATTTTTGTCCTTTTCACCAAGGCTGGTTGCCATGATCGAGAATCGAGTGTGCCGAATCTGCTCCCCCTATTTCGGAGAGCAAAAGGAGCCGTTACCTTCTTCAATATAATCCAGTTTTATCGGTGATGGTCATAACTAACGCCTAAAACCTAAGTTCTCATTGTTTAAACCGCGCCTTCTTTGCTGCACGGCAGAAAATCAGAAGTGCGGGTTTTTATTGTTTGTAGTTTTCCTGCAAAGCTTCTGGGTTTACGTGTTTTTTTTCTGCACCCATTCGCAAGTTGCAATACTCTTTCAAATTGTTGCAAAGAAAGGTATTCGCGTCAGAGCAATTTCCTGCTTAGCATCTGCCAACTCAAAGCGACATTTTCTCATCGATGCAATGTGCATCAGGCTACTGACTACATACCAAGTTAATTTTTCTGTTATTCTTGCACTATGTCAGTAGATGTCACGTTTATAATCACCACAGACAACATTTTTGTGGCAACCATAGTGCACCTTAAACGCCAATCGCACTCGCGTAGCCAGGGGGGGTGGGGGCTGGAGGGGCTTCAAACACCCCCTTCCGAAATTTCTCAATTTTGGTGAGCCTGAATCCGTGTGAGTCCCAAAGAGCAAATATATTTCTTGAGTGAGTTCTGAGTGAGTTCCACTTTTTTTTTACCGACCTATGGTCCAATTTACTCATCTTCCGGCCTTACTATCAGCCTTATCTGGGTTCACGTTTATACTCATGTTTACTCTCACGTGTTCCATGCAGTGTCATTCGTACACCATTTCAATATTTATTGATCTGAGGCACGAATTACGTAGGGGGTGCCTTGACCCCCCCCCCCCCCCGTCCCCCCACCAACTCTTCCACGGGAAATTCCTAATATTATGTAGTCATGTCTTTCAAGAAAACTGACCTTACTGGTTTGCAAGCACTCATAACTCGTATTCGAAGGTACTAAATCAAAATGCGCCAGGAAGAGCACCGAATTATGTGTGATATTGATGATGAAGAGCGTTGACACCATGGTTGAAAAAGCTAATTCTAGGTTAACGGACTCATGAGTCGACTCACGCGGACTCAGACTCAGATAGAGCAGTGAGTCTGAATCTCAGTGAGTCCGGGGAGGGGGCGTAACCAGAATTTTTTACGGGGGCGGGCACCTCCTTGATTTAGAGTGGAGGCCGGGCAGGCAGATGTCGGGCGCCATTTCGTGCTCTAGATACCATAGCGAGAAAAAAAATTCGGGGGGGGGGGGGGGGGGGGACGCACGGGCTCGGTGTGCCTCCCCTGGCTACGCCACTGAGTCCGGCTGAGACATGTTTTGGTGAGTTTGAGTCCGAGTGAGTTCGGTTGAAGATAATTTTCGTGAGTGTTAGTCCGAGTGAGTCCGGTTCAGGAGAATTTTGGTGAGTCTGAGTCCGAGTGATCCTTAAAGGGACTGTCTACCGTCCTTCACCCCTTTTTTTATTTTGTATCGCAATAAAAAGCGTACGGTCTGAAGAGTCTAACCTTGCAGCGGTTTCTCTGGAAAGTGAGTAGAAAGTTTTAAAACAGAATTTTGCGATCTGCGTTCCGTCCTCTTCCATTGGTGTGATGAATGCCAACAACACTGGTTGGTGGAGGCGATGACGATTGTAGTGCTGGTGAAAGTCGCAAACTGAAACCGAGCGCTCTTTTTGCAGACTTCATCAATTTTTGTTTAATAATAAAACAAATACCGTAGTGGTCGTTTAAAGCACGCATATTGTCAGATAAAGTATTATTACCGCGGTTTCTCCAGCCTCGTTTAGTCTGCTTGACAAACCACCGCAGTCGAGCGGAAAAGTTTGTCAGTTCCAGCAACACTGGTACGCCGGCGTTGTGAAACGAACTGTAGTGGTTCCACTCATGCCAACCGCGCTACTAAAATGAACATGAGAAGTGCTTCACAAAACAACAGAGGGTTCCTGCTGTCTCTCAGTTATGTCTAGGTGTTCTGTGTTGCATATGCGTTATGAGAGCCAGCACGGACTCCTTGGTGAAGCGGAACGTGATGGCAAAATCTTCAATGTAAAAACCTCGGTGAATACTGCTGTGCACTTTACGCATGATGAATCGCGCTACGTTACTAGATTACGTTGGACTCACGGGCATGGTTCGAAAATTCTCTGAAGTCAGTCGCGCTGCTACACGCCAGCGCTGCTATTCGCCGAAGACATTCTTTTTTGTTCTAATGAGCGGCGCCGGACGCAGTGCTCGCGTTTCTCCGCCATAGGCAGGCAGGTATACAGGCAGGGGAACGTGCCGCCGGCAGCGCCACCGAACGCCTCTCTGAACCCGCGAGGAAAAAAAAACGATAATTACTCTCTGGCGCAACCTAAAGCTGCCTCAAGTGCGTAAAATACAATTTCGAATTACACATGTTTGTTTTTAAGCAAAATGAGTCCACCTGCGAGGATTTCTTGTCCTGCCAGTACATTGAACCACATCGCTGTTTGGTGACGCTAGCGGTCATTCTTTGTCGATTTTCAACGTCAATTTTAAATTATAATTTCTTTTTTATAGAACAAAAGCATGCTCATTGCCGCCGATGTGATGAACGATCTCATTTTCGCCACAATCAGAAAAATTTTTTCCGAACGGTAGACAGTCCCTTTAAGCGCAAAACATATTTCGTGAGTGAGTCTAAGTGAGCTCCACAAGTTTTGCCGACCTATAATATACACACGCACACACATAAGCACGCATGAACATGCATATAGTATGACTGAAGCCTGCCCTCCGCCCCCCCCCCCCCCCCCCCCTCATAGAAAAACTTTCTGGATAGTGTACTGGGTGATGGTAACGTCAGTTTCTTAAAGTAGCAAAGTCAGCGGCCAGTCTTGCAAGTATGTGACTAGAAAGGTGCGATTTTGACTCTTGAACTCTAGTGTAGCAGTTGTTTTTTATAGGAGCTGGTGCATGCCACATTAGTCATGTACGAAGACAAACGAGCAGGATATAATTACACTATACTTCTCGTTTGCTGTTTCAGTAAAAACACAACACATCATTCAAGCCTGATTTTTGTAAACAAGTATTCAGGAAAACCGTGTCGTGTAATCCAAGTACTATAACGTCTTAGTTGGGACGACATTTATAAGGCCCGAAGACTCGGCAACGAACAGGCTCAGCGAGACACACGCGCGCACACGCGATAACAACACTCGAAAGGATTAGCACGGATAAGATGAACGGATGATGTTGATTACGTCAATGCACAAATCAGGAAGAAGCGCGTAAAAAGACGGCCACAGTAGTATCAGCCCCACAAAGTAATTTTCTGATATTTGTGAGTTGAATAATCTGATGCAAGACTATCAGCACAGCAAGAATTCGCTAAAGGTTTCTCTGGTTTTGAGGCTAGTGTACAAAATCTCGACATACCGTATAAACTGTGATTAAGGCCCATCCGAACATGACCGATAGTGTTTCTAACTTTGGTTCTTTGTCACCATTGCAGTGAGGGCCTATAATTCATAGCTGTTTACTTACATTCGGCAAACCCTGCGGCCGATCACTATGGCGAAATCTCAACTTCCCTTTTTTCAATCGATCGAGCCATGGTCCCTTTGTTCTCCAAAGACTCTCTGGTATCAAAATATCATTTAATTGCCGTGGGCTTCAGCTAGAGCATACGCGGTAGAGTTTAGAAAAGACAACCACACGATACAGCTCGCTCTAGAAAGGCGCAAGAAATATCGACGCTGAAGTGAATCTAACCCGTCACTCTTCCGTAATCGCAAACAGGAGAGGAGAATCGGCACGCTCGCATTATTCTCTTCCCCGTGTCGAGGGAAAGGAGAAAGATTTCATCAAAAAAAAACAAAAGGAGCCCTTTCCTTATCTGGAAAATGGGGACAAGCGATGCTTGACGTGCGCATGCCTAACCGACTATTTTAACGCGATAGCGTTAAAGAGCTATTTTCGCAGAAATTCCGGCGTCGGTGTCGGCGCGGCGTCGTTGGTTGTGAGCGAAAAATCATCATCTTGTCCGTGACCGAAAAATCGAGAAAGATGCAAATAAAATAAATAATAAAAAAATTCTAGGTCCGAATGAGGATCGAACCCGGGTCGCCTGCGTGGCAAGCAGGTGTTCTACCATGCAGCCACGCTACTGCTTGTGCTTACATATAAAATAACTTCCTCTGCTTCGAATTGCAGTGAAAATAACTTTCATGCTTTGCAAACACGTGCGTCCTGTATACAGGCGTCCCAATAGAACATGTAATATCGCAGTAATATTGCGTGGTACAAGCGCACATAGCCATCGGGCGTCAGAAGATGTGAATATCATAACGACATTGTGGTTCAAAGCCGTGTACCCATTACAAAAGGCACACACGTTACTGCGCAATACTTCCCTTAAGAACACGTAGGTGGTGAATAGCAACTTCGAAAACATTTCCCGCATTTACGGCGCATAATTGCTCGTGGTTTATTTAAAGCATGCTACGCATTACATAGTGTGCACTAAGGGATTGAAGTATGGACTAGGAACAGGATATCGCTATCGCGTTCAACTCTTAAAGGCGAAGCTTAAGGGTCCCCCCAATTTTTTCTTTATTTCTTTCTATCACACTGCGCAGTGGTACCTCCTAACGTTTTCCTTTCTCCATGCCGGGAAATGGATCTTCACCAAAACGCTTAGCAGCGCTACAGTTCTGTCGTTACAGGTAACAGCGACTGACGGGCGTTAAACAATGACTTGCAATAACGAAAGGCGACAATGAAATGTAACAACGTGAAATGACAAGTGGCCTTTATAAAAGATCAGATTGCCGTATCAGAGACAGCTGATCACCGGCAAGTCCACAATCGAGAGAACATCAGTTATTGAAAAACGGCGCACATACATACTCTTGTGACCAGCGCACCCTCGAGGGGCTATTTGTGTACAGCCCCATTCGTGACCACTTCTCCGCGCCGGTCTTTTCGAGAACCGTCTTGACACCACCAAATTTGTAACTCTTAGAAATTTCGCTTTAAAACTGAGCCCACTTCTGGCAGTCATTTCGATAAGGAGGACGATACCCTTTGCTTGCCAAAATATCTGGTTGTACCTGATACGCACCATGATTGACCGCCTCAGAGGCTGTGCCGAAAGCGTTATGCTCAAGCCTATTTACGGAAGAAATTGTTAATGTTTCAGTGGCTTGCGCGAATCACTATTGCATAAATGTTCACTTGTATTTATAGCCTCACATTCCTGAACCGACAAAGTGAAGCACAATTTATTTCTATCGGAACTACGATGGCTGGCGCAATCTATAAGTACCTTTAAGGTACGGGTAGCGTCGAGAAGCAAGGCCTGGCAGCCTAAAAAGCCTAGCCTGCCTTACACCTCAGCTCTTCCATTAAAAAGGGTCTGCTCACTCACCCAATC
>JALIZH010025918.1:0-19053 GCA_030522465.1 Rhipicephalus appendiculatus | reverse complement strand
GAATCTTCTGCCGGTTGTGCTCAGTGCCATAACGATGTCAGCCTCGCACACTCCCGCTTTCAGAAACGGGGTTGTTCGTATCTTCACTCGTTCTGAATTACCCGTCTGTTTGAGCACTATGAACACGCACAAGGAATGAACATTTTATATACCCCAGCTTCTTCGGCGAACTGTACTTTTCAAGTGAATCTCGACGTTTTTAGAGTGGTCCGGTGCCCTAAAATAGCAAATACTTCCTTCGCTTAGTGTCCAGAGACGTCACACTTGCGAAATACCGCCCCAAATAGCTTGCTGAAACGTTCCCTGGCGTATGTAGTAGAAATATTAGAACAGATTGCGGGTGATGAAATTGAAGGTCAGGGACAAAGGCGGTTCTAGACACATGATCAATGGGCTCTAGGCATTGCATAGTACTACTGCTCCTGCCTGCTGCGGTTCCTGCCTTTTGATCGTTCACAGACACAGTTGCTTGGACCTCGGCTACTGTCCCCGTTAGCGACCCACGTTCACGACGGTTGCAGATTGCTAGGGTGTCCTGTCGCACTGACAGCGCGTCGCATATTTCAGATCAAAGAGAATATAGCCCCCAGTCTCCGCTTACAAAATTAGCCTTAAAGATTCACTTTCCAAGTAATCTGTAGCACTTTTTCATGTGTCAATCAGATGATCTTACTATCGGACTTCATTGCCTCGCGAATTTATTGCGGCAAAAGCTTCCTGAAATTGCCAAAAACGAGTGAAGTAACATGGATTTGTCGCACGCATTAAACCTTTGCTCTCTTCTCGTTCGTATAGGCGTGCTGGAATCTAAGCAGCGTAGAATGGCGAAATGGAAAGAATTTGCATGAGCCCGCATTGCTACTTTGAGCACACGTCACGAAATGTGATCGCTCACACTTCCGGTGTGGTTCCTTGATGCGCTAGAGTAGCTAATTTTAATGCGAGCAAAATATGGAACGCTGCCATGGCACACGGTATGAAAAGCGCATGTCGTGGAGGGGCGGCTGCATGGCTTCGAACTTTGCGTAGCTGGCCATGGTCGCTCGCACTTATCTTTACAAAACTGAGTAGATAATTAATATTTTTTTTGTAATCCGGTATGCTCCTAAATTTGCGCACGAGCCCGCGGATATCCTTGAATTGATGCCCAAAAAAACAGGATTGCATTTTTTCCATTGTTCTGAAGCATCTATACTCAGGGGATAAGGTAACTGTACACGATCTATCATTTTTATTTAAATACATTTTCCTCTCGTGATCATCTAGAATTGTTGTAGCATCATTTACTTCGTCCGTCCTTATTGGTACAAGATGCTGCGTGAAATGTTCAGAGGCATTAGTGGTGGTCCTGGCCATATCTGGAAGGAGATGAAGCATCTACTCATGCTGCATTTCCTAATGATTCTGACCAGTGAAAAAAAGTAAAACATGGTTGATCCCTCCATCATATGGATGGGTGTAACACAAAAGTAAAACGTGTCTTCACAAAAGTAGGGCTTACGGTGCAGCGGTTTATGAGGGCTCTTAAAACGTATGCTGGTATTGGGCTGCCACAGGCACAGTGGATGGAACCCCACTGACAATTCGCGCTACATCTCCGTCCTGACAACTAAGGTCCATGGTTTAGAAGCACACATATTTGGGCGAGTTTGTACGGATCCATGATGGTACTTAGGAGCGCGAAAACAGACAAGATACACAAGAAGGACTGAAAAGGACGACCGCTCACTTCAAACTAAAGTTTATTCAAAGAAGATGGCCAAGTTCTATCATACACCAAAGGCAACAAAAAACAGAGAAACGCATGCGTGATACCACAATCTAACAACCGAAGAAACAGCCCTCACCTCCCAGTCAAAAATGTATCTTGTCTGTTTTCGCGCTCCTAAATACCGTCATGGAAGGTCCATGAGAACGTATAGACAAAGCATTGTTGTAATTGTAGTATTTAACTGGCGAGAGCGTAATTAGAGAAAGTGGTGTGGCAGCAGGAAGAGCGTCGCTGATAAAACGCAGAACTTGGACTAAGGTCGCCATGGCGCGGCACTGAACACCAAATCCGAACTAGAGGGAAACGTAATGCGCGTCGTGTCTGATCTCTAGCCCGGCCGCGATTATTCTCGGGGTCGAGCGTAAGTGGGGAACGCGGTGTGGCAGCCAGGAGAGGCAGGCACGCGTCGCAGAGCTTTTAATATGGGTGAACGCTATTAGCGAATACGAGGCTTGGGCTAAGGGCGCCACCTCGCGGTGAGTTAAACGCGTGGAGAAAATAGCCTTTCACCTATTTTAAACGCGCCGAATTTTGCGGACGCGTAGCAACGACTCACTTCAGGAGCTAATCGTTGAAGCCCGGGTCATGAAGCATGACCAGTTGCAGATGCCGACACTAACCCTCTGACCAAGAGTACTGTGAGAGGAAAGTGTGCGATATAAAACGCGTGTTTTTAAAGCATCTTGAGTAAAAGGCCGTGGCGCAGTGTCATCTTGGCCCGCTTCTGTTGTCGCTGAGCGAGAGGTCGCGGGTTTGACTTGCGCTGCAGAAACTTTTTTCTGCAAGCTTTGCTTTGCGATGTGATCGTTGGTATTTTCTGACGTCATTTCCGTTGCCGAAATACCTCAGTGAAGTCTTGGTAGACCCCGGCATAAAACACTTTCGTGTTAAATAAAATGTCGTGTGTCGAGGCGAAGTGTCTGTGGTTCCCCAGCGTCCACTAGGCTAGGATGTCTACACTCTGGCATTCTTCAGTATGCCGAAGCATGGGATGCACTACAAGCGCTGCGCCATCGGCATTATCTACACTATATTCCAGAGTTCCAGGCGGCTTCATATTTGCAAAACTCGACATCGCATTCACGAGAGATTAGGGGTAGGGAAGTTTGTTCTTGAAAACGGAATCTCTTCGTGTGTGCCGTTGAGCTGCGATATGTCTGCCTGTCAGCCTCATTTATCGGGCACCAGTGTACTACACATGAATGGGGATTCCTTGTCGCGGGAATTTTGTGCAACCTATTGCTCCAAGAAAAAACGGTGAAGCCTCTCAATGTTCGCTCTCTGTTTAAAAATATCGAATATCAATTTTTAGATTGTCGTTGATAACTTTTTTGGTGCTTGTTGGCTGGGCTGTTTATCTGTTTTTATGAAATGAACATTGTTGTTTACACGTTCGATGCAGTTGATACACAGGTCCCTTTATTTGTGTATATTCCCTGCTTTTTCAGGAGTATAAACTCGGTTTAAAATCGATGCTTTTTATATGTGTTCTTGGAATGTTACGTGTAGCTTTTCTTTTCACGACAGTACTTCATTTCAAGCATTTGAGGTGTATTGACCGATTGTTGCCCGAAAAAAAACATCGGATGTCATTTTTGAGTGCGGCGCATGACATTCGAACTTTACTCTTATATTGCTTACTTGCAAAACACATGGACATTAGTCAATAATTTATACCATACCGACGACATAGAAAAGATTATTCGGCTTGTCGGATGTTGACATCTTTCGAACAGAAAATAGGCTATACGCATCTCGCCTCAATGCGCATAAAGTCTTTATTACTGCTAAATATAAGTATGTTGGCATAAGCTCCAATATGAAGAATAGGAGAAGGATTGGAAAGTTGGTCCACATGTTCAGTTGGTTGTAACGGTCGTCGCTACCGTCGTCTGCGCCTTGAAAATAAATGCTGTGCTTTGGTGAAAAACTAAGAAATTTGTTTTTCGTTCTTTGTCATATGCAGTTATTTACCACTAGGTAAACGTAGGCTTTGCGAATAGGTAAAAATAGAAATACAAAAAGTACCCAAAATTTGCCACTTCAGCACTTCGTGTTCACTTTGATCCGTTTTCACAAAAATGAATAATACGATTCGAGAGATATCTGTAGCCTCAGTGGGATTAGTGGTAGTTCGACATTTTCATTTTCACATGTAACCTCAGAACACACCACCCCACCCCCCACCCCACCCCCCCCCCCAAAAAAAAAAGAAAGAAAAAACACGATTGCATGCATAATCTTTGTAATGGAAACTTGAGCGATCTGCCTCCAAAGACATGTGCCGTGACATAGACTCGTGCACTTAAATGTGCCACAAGAAAAAAAAAACAGGGGAAAACAGGATGCTCCAGTTCATCAGCCAGTACCGATGCCGTATGGTGAGAGGGCTACAAAACCATTTCTCACGCTTTATTGAAAAGCGTCTCAATTTTTTATGGCATAATAGGGCAAAACAAATGCAGGCAAGTGGAATGTTCTGTGGAGTTGTTTACTCCAGTCCCATGTCCAGTGGGAAAATGTACATCGGCCCGTCCGAGAGAAGTATGAATGGGCGATTTGTGAGCTGACACCAAGTGCAACAAAGAAGAGCTGGGAAGGACCGAAGCATGTAGGGAAAGGTGTTTCCGCTCCACTAACATGGAGTCTGGTGGGAGGCGAAGCACGCAGTGTTTTGAGAGTGATTTTTTCTGATGAGGCACTGGTGGCAGCCAAGCCCTGAAACCGGGCATGTAGAAAAGGGTGTTCCCGCTTCATAAAGTCGTCAAAAATTGCGTCCTGATCTTGCTAACCCCAAGGCGCTTCTTCATCTTTTTCTTCATCTTCTTCCCTACATGCCCGTTTTCAGTTCCCTACGGCATGTAGGGATGGGTGCTTCTGCTGCACTAACTTTCTTCAGGTATTTGTTTGGCTAACTGTTCCCATCTTTTAAACGCGAAGCATTTCTTAGCAAACTGTGGCGACCTTGAGCGTATATATCTATCTAGATATCTGGCTACACCCTCCCCGACCAGCCTCTTTTCCTTTTTGACAGGGATACATCTTTCATTTTGGCTCACCGAATTCGCAACGGCGGACTCTGGTTGTGCCCCACTGCCACTTTCGTTCTTGCGCGTCCTTCCTCCTTTCTCTATATTGGAGAGGAGGGTACGGAGAACATACGCGCAAGCGCTAAGGAAAGCATTTGCAGCATCGAAGAAGACAAGTACATTTGTCGAAACGTCGCCACCAGCACACAACCCTTCTTAACGACTTTCTCCTCGTCAAGCTTTCATATATCAAATACATAATAAAACTTATTGACACGTGTATATACGTAAAAGACAATGACGATGGAGGTGTTTTTCAGACTCCGGCTAGTGGGACAGCAGGTTTCGGAGAGAAAGACGAAGAAGACGTTTTTCTCCTTGTCAGTATGTACGTCCCTTACAGCCACATCAAAATCAATCGCCTTAAAGACGCTCTGTATGCTAGTCCCTCCACAACTGAATATCGTAAAATTATTATGGGTACCTGGCCATTGTGGATTAGAATTAAATGAAATGGCGGACTCACTAGCACGAGCGGCATTGAATGGCCCAATACTCTCGGTCCTTCCTGTAGTGGCTAATATAACTGCAACAAGATACAGAAACTTTTCGATTCGTGCAGACGCCATGGAATCAATAACGTCATGTACAGAAATCAGTCATTTAAAATTTCCGTGGAAAAGCCAGTGGTGTAATAACAGACAATTGGAAGTCCTAATAACTAGATTAAGATGTCGTGTTCCTCCGTTAAATTTATATTCATACAGGGCTGGTCTGGCGGTATCACCCCTCTGCAACTTTTGCTTAGAAGTGGAATCAATCGAGCACTATTTTTTGTCATGTCCCCGATACAGATTAATAAGAAAAAGACTACTTCTTATCCCTTTTGCTAAACTGGGACTGAACTGCACAAGTGATAATATACTCTCTTTCGGTGCTTCGGATCTGGGCTTCAGCCACGAGGACGCTTTTGATGCCGTTTGCAATTACCTTCATGAAACGAAACGAATGCGAATTTAAAATCCTTACTTCTGTACCTATTATAACTGCAGTGATGAATTAACAAAAAAAAAAGTTTATTATATTTTATTCCATTTGTTATTTCAGTTACTTATTTATTTTTAACTTTCAATTCAAGTTATATACAAAAGAAATATAGTGTCTGATCTGAATCGGTGAAAAACAATTATTGCACACTTTCTGATTATATATGGGGTTCTTTTTGGTTGTGAGCACAACATCAAAATTCATAAAATCAAAAAGTCTTAACTTCTTCATATAGTGATCTCTTGGCCGATCCCCCGGAGTGGGTATGAGCCATACCAAAGGGAACAACAACAACAACAACAACAACAGCTTACCTTGAACACGCTGTTTCGCTGTCGCAAGTTGTTCGTGTCTTTTGTTCGCGTTGCATCGCGACACTGGTGGAGGTGCTGGACCGCGACCCTGCCTGATGCTCCACACTCCCACTGGGAGCCGTTCATCCAGCCCGAACGCACCTATAACTCCCGTGCATCGCTTCAGCCGTCGGCTGCGAGGCCTTCCTCCAGAGTTCACCCCCTCGCAGGAGACCTCTCCAAGACACTGCTCAGCTCTACCAATGGCCAACGCCAGCCCACAACAGGTAATTCAAGGCAGTGGTCCTCCCACCCCTTCTCAAGTAACGCTTTTTCAACCACTCGAGCCTCATCGCTTTGGTGGTGGCGCACATGAAGACGTTGAAGACTGGCTTGACCACTATAAGCGGGTCGCCAAGATCAACCAGTGGTCTGCTGAGCAGAAGCTCTCCCGCGCCTATTTCTACCTCGACGACAGTGCTCGTACTTGGTGCGAAAACAGAGAAGGCACTCTCCGGACATGGAGCGACTTTCAACGGCAGATGATTGACACATTTGCCAATGTCGACCGACGCGACCGTGCCCAGCAATTACTCGAGCTACGGGTTCAAAAACCCAATGAAACGGTCGCAATGTTTGCCGAGGACATGGCCCGTCTCTTTCGTAGAGCTGACCCGCACATGCCCGATGACAAGAAGTTGCGCTACCTCATGCGCGGCGTAAAAGAGCAGTTGTTCGCCGGACTTCTGCGCAACCCGCCAAGCACCGTGGGGGCTTCATCAAGGAAGCTACGGCTATCGAGCGCGCTCTTCACCAACGATGCCAACAGTACGACCGCTTGTCCAGCAGCGCACACATTCATGCTGCCACTGTGACGTCTGACAATCAGAGCTCGTTGCGTGATTTGATAAGAGAGATTGTTCGCGAGGAGCTGCAGAAGTTGCGGACTCCGGTCGAGGAAACACCCATGGCGTCTGTCGCTGAAGTCGTCCGCGAAGAAATACGCCAAGCATTCTCGACGGCTAATCAAGCTCAGGAGCAGCGTCCCATGAGTTACGCCGCCGCCCTTCGACGCCCGCCACCCATTCCGCCGTCGTACCGCCAGCCGTCTACAGCCTTTCCTTGGTCACCACCGCAAGCGGAGACACCGAGGCAACCTACTGTCCTGCCACCGTACGACCCGCCGTCTGCCGGCCTGCCATGGCCTTCGTCACAAGATGAGTCGGTGCGGCGTCCGCAGCTTCGCAAAACAGACGCCTGGCGCACTACAGACAGGCGTCCACTTTGTTTTAACTGCGGGTGTGTGGGCCACATTTCCCGTCATTGCTGGCACCGCCTCGATTCGCTTCGCCCTCTCATTCCATGGTACGACAATCGACGCCCCAACGACGACTACGTGTCACGCCGCGAAGACTGGTTTTCAAGGACCCCCACAGCCCCTGCCCCAGTTTGACGACCGCCGTACCCACGATGACGACAGCGTGCCTGATTACCAGCCAGGTTTGGGACATCGACCACGCTCTCCGTCTCCGGCCCACTCGCCTTCGTCGCACCGCCGCGCTTTTGCGGACCTCAGAGGAAGGAGGTCACCCAGCCCACTCCGGGGAAACTGAAGGCGGCGACCTCCGGGGGTAAGGTTGCAGGCCGTCAAGACGACGAAAAAAAGCCCCCATTACTCTTACCACAAGACGCCGTAAAGCCGAGCAGTCGTAAAACCGACGAAACTGTGACCACAGACCTTACCGTTCTTGTGGACGGACAGCAAGTAACAGCCTTAGTCGACACCGGTGCTGACTTTTCGATTATGTGAAGACCTCGCCGTACGCCTCAAAAAAGTAAAGACGACGTGGACGGGACCTCACCTAAGGACGGCAGGCGGCCAGCTCTTGATGCCTGTCGGAAGGTGCACAGCGAAACTCGAGATCGGTGGCTCCTCTTTCGTGGCAACGTTCGTCGTTCTCCCCTCATGCTGCAAAGACTTAATTATTGGGATGGATTTCTTGAGAGAATACGTCGCCGTCATCAATATCCCAGAATGTTCAATTACGTTCTGCAACAGCCCTGATTTAGTCGACTGTTCAGGCTCGATACGTAACCCTTTACGTATAACTGATGGTAATGTGGTCATGCCGCCACGGTCATGCACTCTTGTTACGGTGGAAGGGCACGCACAGTTTGACGGCGAAGGCATTGCCGACCAAATCAGCTCGCTGCTCTTTAGCCATGGGATTTCGGTCGCACGAGGTATTGTCCGTGTCACTGCTGGACGCACGAACTTGCTCCTTACCAACTTCAGTGCTGAGCGCCGGCACCTTCCGAAGGGCACAGCCGTCGCTTACTTCGACAATATCGTAGAAGTACAAGGCAGTTTATCGGTACTGGACGAAGCGCCTAAACAAGAATCAGAACCCGCTCTTGACGTTGGTACTACTCATCCAAAGGACGAACGAAAGAGACTTCTTCAGCTCCTAGCCGAATTTCAGGACTGCTTTTCATCAACATCACGAGTCGGTCGAACGCCGCTAACAAAGCATCGAATAATTACCGAAGACACGGCGAGACCTATTCACCAAAATCCTTATCGTGTGGCTCTAAAGGAACGCGAAGTGATACAGCAACAAGTAACGAAAATGCTTGAAGATGACGTGATTCAGCCATCACAGAGTCCCTGGGCGTCACCTGTAGTGCTAGTTAAGAAAAAGGACGGCACCCTGCGTTTTTGCGTGGACTACGGGAAGCTGAATCAGGTGACCAAGAAAGATGTGTACCCGCTTCCACGTATCGATGACTCCCTTGACAGACTTCGACACGCTCGCTACTTTTCTTCCATGGATTTGAGGAGCGGATACTGGCAAATCGAGGTAGACCCGAGAGACTGCGAGAAAACCGCTTTTGTGACGCCAGATGGCTTATATGAATTTAAAGTCTTGCCTTTCGGATTGTGCTCCACGCCCGCTACTTTTCGAAGGCTCATGGACACCGTACTTTCGGGCTTGAAGTGGAAAACGTGCTTAGTTTACCTCGACGACGTCATAGTGTTTTCCGCAACTTTTGACGAGCACCTCAAAAGGCTGGAAGTTGTTTTGCGAGCCATACGGTCCGCGGGCCTCACATTGAAACCAGAAAAATGTCACTTCTGTTTTGAAGAACTGCAATTTCTTGGTCACGTCGTCAGCCACACAGGCGTTCGGCCCGATCCAGAAAAAATTGCCGCCGTTGCACAGTTCCAGGTACCGTCAGATAAGAAAGCTGTCAGACGCTTTCTGGGCCTTTGTGCCTATTATCGGCGGTTTATCGCAGACTTCGCACGCATTGCATCGCCGTTAACTCGCCTCACGAGGGACGACGTCGCCTTTGAGTGGAACGACGAACAGGAAGCTGCGTTTAATGAGCTGCGCCAACGTCTTCAAACGCCCCCCGGTGCTTGCCCACTTCGACGAGGAAGCCCCCACGATGCTTCACACCGACGCTAGCAATCTAGGTCTGGGAGCTGTGCTTGTGCAGCGGCAGGAGGACACAGAAAGAGTGATCGCCTACGCAAGCAGAACGCTAACACGCGCAGAGGCCAACTATTCAACAACAGAGAAAGAATGCCTCGCCGTGGTCTGGGCAGTTATGAAATTTCGCCCGTATTTGTATGCCCGCCCCTTAAAAGTTATTAGCGACCATCATTCACTTTGTTGGTTGACTAATCTTAAAGATCCCACCGGCCGATTAGCGCGTTGGAGTCTGAGGCTGCAAGAGTTTGACATGACGGTCATACACAAGTCGGGGAAGCGACATATGGACGCCGACTGCCTCACCCGATCACCAATACAGTCGGCTTCTCTACCTGATGAGGATGAAGCGGCATTCCTTGGTGTCCTCGACACGTCCGCCATCGCCGAACAACAACGTGACGACCCGGAGTTGCTTGGTTTAATTAATTACTTGGACGGACGATCTCGGAGTGCACCCAGAGTTTTTACAAGAGTATTGTCGTCGTTTTCTTTACGGAACAGAGTCCTCTACAAAAGAAACTTTTCCTCAATCGGATCTCCCTACTTGCTCGTCATTCCTGCAGCCCTTCGTAGTGAAGTGCTTCAAGCATGTCACAACGAGGTGACTTCTGGCCACTTAGGCTACACGCGTACACTGGCAAGAGTTCAGCAAAGGTACTACTGGCCAAGGCTCACCACAGCCGTGAAGCACCACATTCGTACTTGCCTCGACTGCCAGCGACGCAAGTCGCCTCCGACGAAACCAGCCGGCCTGCTGCAGCCTGTTCAGGTCCCACGTACACCATTCGACCAGATCGGCAATGGATATCTTGGGTCCACTTCCTACCTCTACTGCAGGGGAACCGCTGGGTTATCGTCGCAACGGATTACCTGACCCGGTACGCCGAAACGAAGGCTATCCAAAGAAGCACAGCAGCGGAGGTCGCGAGATTTTTTATAGAAAATGTTGTACTAAGACATGGTGCACCAACCGTCCTGATAACAGACCGCGGAACCGCATTCACGGCAGCTCTTTTAGAACACGTTTTGATGTTAAGTGGAACGAGTCATCGTAAGACCACCGCCTACCACCCGCAAACGAACGGACTGACAGAGCACCTAAACAAGACGATAGAAGACATGCTGTCGATGTACGTGGATGTCCAACATCAAAATTGGTACGAAATCTTGCCCTATATCACGTTCGCGTACAATACAGCTAAGCAAGAAACGACTCGCATGACCCCATTCAGCCTTGTTCACGGACGGGAGGTACGCGCAATGCTGGATGCGATGTTGCCACATGAATGGGACGACACTGACACGGGCGCCAACATATTTACCGAACGCGCAGAAGAAGCCAGGCAGCTCGCACGCTTGCGAATCCGCCAGCAACAAGAGTAGGACGCAGGCCGCAACAATGCCCACCGTAGAGCCGTAACTTACGAAACCGGCGGCAAAGTGTGGGTTTGGACACCCATACGACAACGTGGACTGTCCGAGAAACTTTTAAGGGGGCGGTACTTCGGACCATATCGAGTATCGCGACATTTGAGTGACGTCCCTTACGAGGTCGTCCCCGACGGTCCCTCTTGCACGAAGCGTCGCCAGCACCGGCCTGAACTTGTACATGTAGTACGCATGAAGCCGTATGTCAGCGACTGACTGTGCGTTTTCATAAAACGGTGGCTCTGATGTAGCATCGGGGCGATGCTCCTGTAAGGAGGGGGCAAGTGACACGTGTATATACGTAAAAGACAATGACGATGGAGGTGTTTTTCAGACTCCGGCTAGTGGGACAGCAGGTTTCGGAGAGAGAGACGAAGAAGACGTTTTTCTGTACAGCTGATCTTGAACACGCTGTCGCAAGTTGTTCGTGTCTTTTGTTCGCGTTGCATCGCGGCAATATGTTTGGGACTTGTTACGATAGCACCTATCGGTACCCTCGAATGAAACGCTCGATATTAAGGATACCGAAACACGCAGCCGCGCACAATACAGAAACCAGGGAGAGGCACGGGCAGAAACAGTGCAGACTCCAGTATGTGCACCGCACTGCAGTATGTGCAGCGTACTGAATCATACGCCAGCATACACTACAGCACACTGCAGTGTATGCTGGCGTATGATGGATGCTGGAGTGTGGTGGATGCTGGAAACCAACGGAGCGCGAAACGGCTTCAAACCGTCATGACCATCGTGCCTAGCTGCCATACAGAAATATAAATGTTTTGCATTGCAACGCATTTCATCAGCCGACCACAACACATACATGCTCCATATATACGATTTCCGTTGATAATACGCACTTCTTTGGGGCGGTTCAACGGGACAAAGGCGGGTAGCTCATTACCCGCAAGGTAGCAAGAAGGGGAAATAGAGCGGTTAGGACGTCGTCTCATCCGTCTTTCGCTGGACCGGGGCTGTCCGCCTTTCGCTCCATATTCCGACCCACAGAATGTGGTCACCAGGGCTCACGAACTTTTCTCTCTTGTCGTTTGTCATCATTGAGGTGTCGCGGACGACGTGTGGCTGACATGAAATTGCGGCGCGTTGTCGCGTGATTCACTGCCTGTCGCCGACAAAAGTGGATTTCCTCCACGGTATTTGTCCACTGATTCAATCATCTGTTCTCGGTTAAACAAGGGCAACGGGCCCTTCAGGAGTGGGAGAGCACCAAGTTGGGCTAGTTGGTTGAGGTTCATTCTTGAAAGGTTTTTTAACTGCACTAAAAAGACAAGGACACAGAAAGAGTGGGGACAGTACATGCGCAGACTCACAACTAAACTTTATTGGGTGAAGAATGACATATATACATGAAGATGAAAAGAAACAATGAGCTCATTGGCAGGAGCTGTCCACGTGAACGCTTCCATAACAGTGTCACAATCTAGAGTCAAGATAATGCAAATTCCGTTGTCCTTGCCACTGTTAGTTTCGAGGTTTTTTCAAGACTGCCTTCTTGTGGCCTGTGCAAAAGCTGATAGGGACCCACGTTTGCAAAGAAGACAGTTCAAGAACTGGAAGCTAACAGCGGCAAGGACAATGGAATTTTTGTGGCAATAAACTTTTCCCCAGCTTCCCAGGAAGAAAAAAACATTTTTTCACACGGCAGTAGGTCGTATCTGAGGCGACTGTTATGCTGCCAGAGAAGGTGACTAAGGTGCTTCAGCGAGGCCCAAAATTTTGCCAGGAGCCAGTGCTCGCTCCTGCTGAAAAACTCGCTCAAGCTAGGCACATTTCTCGCAGAGTGCCGGAGGGCGTCCGTCTGCGATGTACACAAGCATGTGTTCAAGTCATCAGTTCTGCTCCAAGCAGGCCACGCAACTCAAAGGACCTCAAACCTGTGGTTGACCACTTGACATCATCCAACTTCTGCCTTGTGGAATCCGACAAGGAGGGCTCGTTCGTGGTGCTACCAGATGATGCATATGTGGACAAGGCTTGTACTGCGCTGCAAAAGAACTTTGTCCCGGCCCCAGACAAGTGCAGCAAGATAAAAATCAAAGCTTTAGCACTCCTGCAGGACCAAAATCTCCGCGGTTTACGTGCTAAAGCTAAGAGTGCTACGGGCTCGACACTTGAGCTCTTTTTCTCACTTAAAACCCATAAGCCTGGCCTGCCTTTGCGCTCAATTGTTTCAGAAAGGGGAACGTAGCAATATGAAATTGCAGGGTACCTTCAGGAACACCTCTCGAGTCTCAAGCTTGATGATCCGTTCCTAGTACCCAATTCTGAGGCAGTGGTGTTGTTCCTACATGACTGTAACCCAGAAGGATGCAAAGCATTCAGCATAGACGTTGAGGATTTGTTTTATGCTATCCCTCAACAAGAACTAATTATAGCTGTAAAGGAGTGCATTTCAGATATTAATGATGATCAGAATTTTATTTCGCAGTGCGGTATTTTTGTAGAGGCTTTTTTAGAAGTGTTTTCATGTATTTGTCGTCTACGTATGTTTCTTGGTGCGGACGGTAATTCATTCAAAATTCAGGGGTCTGCTTGGCTCGAAGGTTGCGCCAGTGCTTACCGACATATTCCTATCTAAAGTGGAACGGGCCATCAATGCCAAGCTTGGGAAAGATTGCTGTTTGCGCCTTCCGCGATGTTGATGATTATCTGGTTTTTGTTCATTATCTGGGTGACCATGCTAACGATGTTAAGAGATTTTCTTGGATTCGGGGATGGGCCTTAATTTTACGATTGAACTGCCCCGTGAAAATGAACTGAAGTTTCTAGATATATGCCTGCGTTTAAGGAGAACCATACATGCTGGTGTTTCCAGCCCCGGTCATTAAAACTGCCCTTAAGCTTTTCTTCGGCGCACTCAAAAATTGTAAAAAATGGGATCACTTTGTCCAGCATTGGTGCTGCTCTTCGAAAGTCGTGTGCCCACGTGGTAAAAGATAATGTAGAACACCAGGTTTCCAGATTGTATACTGCTGGATATCCAAGCTATGTGATATCAGGGGCATGTGAAAAACTAATCAAGAGGATTTAGAGTAGCGATACTGTTTCGACGCAAGTTAACGACCGCAAGCAAAAAAGAGTTATGCTGCAGTACCTTACCAGCATAAAGTTTCACATAATCTCAAGAACGTTGCGGGACGTTATGGTGTACAGGTTGTGTTCACCTCCCCCCAAAAAAATGGCCCGTCTTTGTGCACGTGTAATGGGCAAAATTGACAAGACACCTAGCAATAGTCCATTTGTTTGCCATGTTGATCACAGAACTAGTTATGTTCCCTGTGCTTGTGCAGTAGTGTATGAATTCCCTATCACATGTGGTTTTGTGTATATCGGTCAAACGGGCCGATGCATAAATATACGTTTAAAAGAACATTCGAAGAATTTTTTTATCTGATGTGTATTCCCATGTGGCTAAGCACTGCAGGGATTGTGAAAAAGAGACGAAGAATGCGTGCCGCCTACTTCCGGATAGAACCAGGATTCTGTACCGTCATAGGGACCGCAACACAGGGAGATTTATGAGGCTTACGCGATTGGAAAAACAAGGGGGTGTGTTAGTGTTCCGTCGGTGCAGCTTGCTGATTGTGAAGTGCAGTATCTTGACTCTAGAGTGTGACACTGTTATTGAAGCGTTCACGTGCACAGCTCCAGCCAATGAGCTCATTGTTTCTTTTCATCTTCATGTATATATGTCATTCTTCACTCAATAAAGTTTAGTTTTGAGTCGGCGCATGTACTGTCCCCACTCTTTCTGTGTCCTTGTATGTTTAGCGCAGTTGAAAAACCCTTCAGGAGTGGCATTTTAAGAGGCGCGAAACGGTAAAACCTTCATGGTTTACGTGTTACTCGGGCGTGATTACCTGGCGCCGTTACCTTAACTAGAATTTTCCTGAAATAACACACACCACCACGGGAGATTGTGGTTTTGTTCCCAAACCGCATTCACATTCACGAACCCTCGCCCCCCTTCCGCATGTTTTGGCACGTTTCCCCATAATACCAGGAGGTGTTGCGCACCTGTGGCGATAAGACCTAATGAAAATTTTCAATTACACAAAACAGCGTGACGATGTGAACGACCACACACAAGTTTCGTCTGGTAGCTGCCTATATTTGCACCTAAATAAATGAACTCGGAGGGTGAATTAAGGTCATCACGGACAAAGCAACCTGCAGACAGACATGCGGTTTCATCAGCCATGTGACCTAGCATAGCTAGATAAATGCTTGGCATCATTACAGAAAGTTTGTCATCTGGCACAGCGTCGTTCCGTTTTACCCCAACGCAGCAACCGATCAAGCACACAAGTGTGTGAGCAGGAGCATCTATGTCAGCGCTCTCAGCCTGTGCCTTTCTCCCCCTACCTCGTCTGGGATTGAGCTGCGGCAGTTTGCAGAAATAACTGCAAAACAGATAGGTAGTGCTTCCAGTTAATCTTCTAAAATGACTTCACTGGATATTGATCATTCCCTCCGTGGCGTTCTACAGCGATACTGTCGCGGTTTGAAAAAAAAGGTTTGAAAGCTTCCTCAGCGCATACGCAAAATGAAACTGCCCGCGCGGGCGTCGCTTCTGCAGGAGACCAGCTCATTGCACGTTTCCACGACATTGACGCATATGCTAATCCTATATTGCTGACCAGCGATGCGGCGTTCCCGCCTGTACTCCTTGTAATATGGTAGTGTATACCACCATGAAATTTTCAGTAATCCCAATAGGAGAGAGTGTCACATGGCACTCGTAGTACAGAAATACTAAAATATAAAATATATAAAAAAATGAGGCACACACCGAAATATCTCTCCCGCCTCGAGCGCTTCATGTCACGCGAATAATATTTTGTCTTCCGAAGTCGTCTGGGTTACGCAGAAGCCTTTGCTGCCGAAACAGTAAGTAAACAGATTGAAATAAACACTGGAAACAAAATACAATAAAAATAACATTAAGAATATAAAAATAATCTGATAAAGGGAAAATAGACAACTTCCGGTTTGTAGCACGAAGCCACAAAGAAATCCGTACGGATTTCTTCGTAAGAAAAGCTTCTTAGTTGCCGAAAGATTCGTCCTGGTCCGGGGTTTTTCGGCAACTAACAAGCTTTCTTTTCCTGAGAAGTCCTTACGGAATTACCTTCTGGCTTCGCGCTACAAACTTGTGCTTGCCTATCTTTTTCTTTATTGACCCTTCCGCCGCATTGTGGGATTCCGCAGAACTGATTTGCATAAAAATAATCTGTTGCCTCTAATGGCAGTTCGCCCCACGGGTGTAGAAAATAAAGAAATGTGACCATGTTGGTGACGATAATAATAATAATAACAATAATAATAATAATAATATAATAATAATAATATGAGGAAGAAGAGCAAGAATAGTTATACAAAAATAAAAGTACTGCACAGTTCTACGTGAGCCTACGTAAAACATGTCTGTCGCACATTTTTGCCTTTGTATGTCAAAAAGTTAGAGCACGCCTTCGGCATTGCTCACATGTCGTATCAGGATGTATCCTAACTCTCGGTAATATTTTTTTACGCCAGGCCTCCCCGGCCCATGGTCAGAGTCACAGCGAATGCTGGAGGAGAAGCCATCTTGCAGCCTGTCGTGGCATCTTGGAGCCTGTTGAGGCAAATACTATAAGTGTAGGAGCTAGGTATGCACTTCACCATTAATCATCATACCAAATTATTCATCATATCAAATAAATTAAAATAAATTAAGAGTTCTAGGTAGCCATACGTACATACATTTCTCCCGCAATATTTTTGCCTCAATATATTAATTAACTAAACCATGCCGTTGGCCTTTCACACATTCCGTATTAGGGAGTATCGTAACCGTTGGTTATCCTTACGTTGGTAATTTTTACTGCTAAGCATGTTGTGCGATCACAACAGCCAATTTTGGTGGTGTAGTTATCAACCACAGCCCTCCCGGTTTTTGTAACAGCTATAATGCACAGTGAGAAAACAAAGTATTCAGAATTTTGCTTGATTCGAAGTCAGGCCCTTCGCACGGCAGTCGTATATTGTACCACAGCACTACGCTGGTGATCTGTGCTTTGCGTCGCACAAAACCCTATACAGGCTTCATGTTGGGCAAAAAATCATGGTAACATATGGAATGCAAGGTTAGTGAACAGTAAAATTAGAAGCAGGCGTTACAGAATGTAATCTGAATAACGAGTGCGTGGTTAAAATCTTCCCACCCATTACAAAGGACGCACCAATAATTTTTCATCGTCTTCAGCGACAGCATCACTGAAGTACACATGGTGTCTTACAGATGCCTAGTGGGTACCTAGCTTCTCCGCAGAATGTTGAATGATGACATAGCGGGTACTTACCTACTTCACAAAATTATAATTATTCATGGCGTAATGGGTACCTTGCGACTGTAGTTGTAGTAGTCACCCCAGGAGAGCTTATAACAGGCTATAGAAAGCGCACTCTCCTAGCGTTGGCAGTGACTTCGCAGCGCGAGCCACGCAGGCCTAACGTTTCTTCTTTTAATATCCGTGAGAAAGCATAAGACACTTACTCCTAGTGTAAGCTTGCGCACGCCGCTGCACTGTCGTAAATAAACTCACAGGGTCTTGCATACATCCGCCTAAGACGTCTCGAATGCGAAAACCATCCTCCGCTTCCTCTTCAAAGACGATGCGCTCATCCTCCACCACCCCCTACGAAAGCATTGTGAAGCTAACGCTGCTTTGCATTGCCTCCACATTCAGACGCAATACAAGCTCAATGCAGGTCACTTGGTTGTGCACTGCGCCCTTGATCAGGCCAGCTTTGAACAAGTGATGGTGTCATTTGATTACGTGATTGCATGACGTCATGGTATGTGACTTCGTATTAACGTCACGTTGCCGTAATGACGTCTTCGTAGTGACGTCACACATTTTGGCTATCGGTGGCGTCCTGATGCCGTCATGTGGTGACTTCATTTTGTGACGATGATCTTTTGCATCACTCTTTTTGACGCCGGGGGCCGCCGGACACTGGTGCCGACGGTCAAGTTTCGCGTGTGATGAAGCATTTAAGGCGTTCAGCTTAGAAAGGGAATACACAAAATATCACAAATTATGCGTGCCATATGCCTGCCTGATTGAAACAATTTTTGGTTCTTCTGTCGCAAAAAAATTTTTCGAACAGAGTAATTTCTGATTTTTATATTTTTATTCATTCTGACCACTGCAGCGCATTCCATCATCTGCAAGGCTTTGATATTAAAAATAAGATGATATTATTCAGGAAATCATAACCTACGAAATATTGGAATACCAGGATCTAAATACGGTAGTTTTTATGTTAAGCTATAACTCAATGTAAACGTTGGTATGAACATTTCCCGGTTACTAATACGACTTAAACCATTAGCTCCCAGCGTTCCTTACAAAGTAAACTTCATGTTTCGCAAAAAGAAAATACACAATCTAATATTCTGATTTGGCTGATTAGCATTTTTGAAGCCACAGGTGTCAGTAAGATACTCCTAATCTCGGATATTTACTACGGTCTACTTTTTGCGTGTTACAAGTCCTTAAACTTTCCGAATACGACCGCACGTCGGGTGCATGTGATGCGTACTAGATTTTCTAAATTATTTTAAAGTTTTTCACCTTCGACGTTAAAAAAAATGACATGATTGGGCTTCAGAAGGAACAAAATATTCGCTGGAAAGCGCGAGAATCAGCTAAAGTGCAAAGTTTTGCTATGAAGGGTACTAAAATGTTGTTGCACTCTTCGTAGTACACTGGGCCTTTGTGGGTGCTGACGTGAGGATTTTATTGTATGTTGCCTCAGAGTTCAAACCAGGTATTTTTTTTCGCAAGAATGCCGTTTTCACGGCTGTCTGAAGCTCGCAAGGCTGGAACAGATGTCGGTGGGGATAGTTGAGAAGCCGTTTGTGCTGCCATTGTGAGTTCTGAACCTAACTTGAGAATTGATGAGGAGGAAGGGGA
>JALIZH010025917.1:0-21835 GCA_030522465.1 Rhipicephalus appendiculatus | reverse complement strand
TGTGTGTCTGTGTGCCTTCCTTTAGTCCATGTCCACTAGCGCTACCCTTCCAAGTACCTGTACAACATTGATGCTTTGCTAAAATTAAATTTTAAATGCATGGGCTTCCATGAGGAACTTAAGCTAATGCATTAGACTTGAACAAAAAAAGGGCAATTTTTTTTGAGTGGCTCACTGCTTTGTTAGACCCAACCAGATGAACCTAGCAGACAATTGGGCCAAGCAAAGCACAGGGGACATCAATGGTTATCTTCAACTGTGGTGTGGTAATTATGACAGGAATTGGAATGAGCTGAAGCAGATGAAAAATTACTTTTTGTCGGTTTTCGAATTACACGTCCAATGCTCTACCAATTGAACTACAATGGAAGGCACTGCTCCGTGCACATCGTTGGGCACTCCTGTATGTGTAATCTATGGAAATGTTAGCCAGTGCCACTGGTAGCCAAGGCGGCCAGTGTGGAACACTCTTATCGCCAGAGGGCATCATGTAGCACATGATCTTCACACAAGGTTGGCAGCTGACCAATAAAACCTCGCATGCGAACCGAAGTCTTCTCAAGTGAGGCCCTCACGTGATTCAAAGGTTTGGACCCACCGATTGAAAAGGGTCTTCTTTTGCCCACAGTACTTCATTTCAGTTCGGGTTAGGTCATAAATACCACACCACAACTAATGTCCCTGATGCTTTCCTTGGCCTAAATGTCTGTTGGATTCATCCCAGCCTTCTATTAAACATCTGAACATAGCCAATGTTGCAACTCACTGCACAGATATACACTTGCTGCGTGCACAAGTGGATGAAGAGATCACGTTTCGGTGTTAGAATTAAGGGGTTCACTAACGAAATAAAAACTAGGCCCCAAAATTTGGATGTGAACCAGTCCCACATGCAGATCGCACCAAAAGTCGGAATCATGCATTTTCAGAGCTACATGAATAAGTAAAACCCACCGATAGGCTTCTGGGAGGTCGATATTGGGTGCCTCAGTTGGAGACACTGTTCCGAATAGAATCTCAATGAGGTTGCTGTACCTTATTTCCCTGGTTTTACGGAGCTTTTCCAGAGTCCTGCAAAAGAGAAACAAGCTCAGACTGAGTGATTGATTGATTTACAAGGTTAAAAAACAAGCTACACTGAGGATACGGGAGATGTTAAAATTGAGGGCTTGAGATTAATCATTCTTTTTTAATTGTAGAGGTTTTACGTCCCTATGTCCCAAAACCATGATATGATTATGAACGACGCCATCGTGGAGGGCTCCAGAAATTTCAACCATCTGGTGTTTCCTAATGTGCACCTAAATCTAGGTACGCCGGCTCATAGCATTTCGCCTCCATCAAAATGCGGCTGTCACGGCCTGGATTCGATCCCACAACCTTCGGGTTAATTAGTCGAGCACTCTAACTGTTCTGTCCAAATAAAACGCCGGCCGCGTCGCTTCGGCGTCGCTAGCGGGAGCTAATAGGCGTGCGTTTGATGTGAATAAACATTCATTCTTCCTGGCACCTCACGCCTGTTCAGACGCTCCTGTCTTTGCTGCGTCGGCACGAAGCCTTCTCGGACGCCATCGTCTGGGAAGCACTCGCACCGTACGCCTGCCTGAATGCGTTATCCTGGCTAAATAGAATAACTGGCGACGATGATGGGATCAGCCGCAGCAGCAACTCGGTGCGACGGCCAGGGGAACACGGCGTACGACGGTGTGAATGCGGACTAGTGCAGAAGCAAGAACGAGGCCAAGGACGGAGTGGTCGCCAGAAGAGATAAGTGGACTGCTTCTTTACAATGGCTACGCCTCATGTCTCTAGTCGTTTAGGGAGCATGTCGGAGTTTGATCCGAAGGCAGACAACATAAAATCGTACTTCGAAAGGTTCGAAAACTTTATCGATGTCAACGAAGTACCGGCAGCAAAAAAACTTAAGCTGTTCCTCAATGTGGTGGCCGCTCAAACGTACGAGGAGCTTAAGAAAATTTTGGTTCCCGACAAACCCACCGACAAAACTTTCGACCAAGTGCGAAAGTTGTTAGAGGACCACTTCAGTCCACAATACTCAGTCATAGCCGAACGCTGCAAGTTTAATAGGCGAGTGCAGCAAGAAGGCGAAAGCATCAAAGATTTCTTGACGGAACTCAAGCATTCGGCCAGGAACTGCGAGTTCAAAGATTTTCTCAATGATGCTCTGAGAGATCGTATGGTAGCAGGGTTACGCGACCCAGAGACGCAAAGGGTTCTTTTCGAAACAGAATGCTTAACTTTTGAAGGTGCATGCAAAATCGCACTCGAGAAAGAATTGGCCGACCGCCAAACGAAGGAACTAGGCGTAGAAGAGGCGAGACCGATGGAAGTTAATGCGGTGCGTCGAAGTTTCAAGGGAAAAAAACCATGCGTCCAGTGATGAGAAAGATTGCTCAGCTAAGAAAAAGAGCGTCTGTCATCGTTGCGGAAAAGGCCATGATCCAGGTAGATGCTGGTACCGAAACGCGAAGTGCCGAGTATGCGCAAGGACCGGACATTTGCAAGTAATGTGTCAAGTGAATAAAAAAGGCTTGGTAAACTGCATCGGAGATTCGGATGAAGAGTCTGAGGAGTCCCAGATTTATCATGTCATATTATGCGCATCAGGAGGAAAACGGGGCTACGAGGTATTGGTAAATATTGAAGGAACGCCCATACCAATGCTCTTGGACACTGGCGCAGCAGCTACTCTTATGCCCGAAAGCGTTTTCAAGGAGAATTTCACGCAGCTAAAATGCAACCGTTCAACAGCTTCTCTCAGGACGTATACAGGAGAACCATTAAAATTGAAAGGAAAGGCAGATGTCAGGGTAGAACATAATGAACGCAGCAAGACGATGCCGCTCTACGTGGTAGAGGATCAGAAGAAGCGTCTGCCAATGCTTCTTGGCCGTGACTGGATAGAAAAATTGCAGCTTGACTGGAAAACAGTGTACGCGGTTGGAGAAGAGATAAAAGTGAATTTCGCTACGCGAGAGGTTTCCAGAGGTGTTCCGTAGCGCGCCGGGAGTAGTGACGAACTTTAAAGCAAGAATTGCCATAAAAGCAAACAGTAGGCCAGTATACTGCAAGGCACGGCCAATTCCATTTGCTCTTCAGGAAGAAGTCGCCGCAGAACTGCAAAGCTTGGAAAAAAACGGAATCATAAAGCGAGTGATGCAGAGCGATTGGGCCACACCTATTGTGGTAGTTCCTAAGCAGGGAGGCGGCATAAGGCTCTGCGGAGACTATAAAGTAACTCAAGTATTGAAAACAGATTCCTACCCACTCCCTCTTCCGAAAGATTTGTACTCGATGCTAGCGGGTGGCAAGGTGTTCTGTGTGTTAGACCTATCCTCCGCTTACCAGCAAGTGCCGCTTAGTGAGGATGCAAAACCGCTCCCGACTGTGAATACACATCTTGGATTGTTTGAGTTCCAACGACTACCATTTGGAATTGCAAGTGCACCGGCTATATTTCAAGCAATGATGGATAAGGTGCTAGAAGGCATCCCTCAAGTCAGCTGCTACATAGACGATGTCATTGTCGCAGGAAGCAACACAGAGGATTGTTACAACACAGTGGCCAAGGTTTTAGAACGGCTGAGTCACTACAACCTCACCCTCAAGGAGGCGAAATGCCAATTTTTTCGTGAATCGGTGATTTACTTGGGACACAAGGTTTCCGCAGACGGAATCTACCCGACATCGGCCAAGATCAAGGCAATTCAAGACGCCCCAGAGCCGACGAACCTTACAGAATTGAGGGCATATTTGGGACTTCTCAATTTCTACGGAAAGTTTTGAGCGGACTTAGCCACGGTAGCTACGCCTCTGTTCGAGCTATTAAAGAAAGAGCAGAAGTGGTGCTGGACAAAAGAATGCAAGCAGGCATTTGAAACCACTAAGACTATGACTTGCGATAGTGAAATCCTCACATTTTACGACGTCAGGAAGCCCTTGGGGCTCAGCTGTGACTCTTCAGCCTACGGTCTCGGAGCGGTGATTTTTCACGAAATGCCCGATGGAAGCGAGAGGCCAGTAGCGGTTGCCTCCCGGACATTGACAAGGAGCGAACGCAATTACGCACAAGGGGAAAAAGAAGCTCTCGCCATCATTTTCGGCTTGCGACGTTTTCATCGCTACTTGTATGGCCGGCACTTCAACCTTTACACGGATCATCAGCCTCTTCTAGGGCTGCTCGGACAAGATAAACCAGTACCACCGCTTGCAGCAGCAAGAATTCAATGGTGGGCGATGACGCTGGCTGCATACCAATACCATCTTAAATATAGAAGTGGAAAGAACATGCAAGTAGCTGATGCCTTATCAAGATTGCTGCTACCGGTGGAAACGCATGACGACGGACCTGAATGCTTGGCCGTTTTCGATGCCACACCACTCACTGTGACACAGGTTGCAAAAGAAACCAAGAGTGACCTTGTTTTAAGCGCGGTTGTCAAATATACGCTCACAGGATGGCCAGCCAGGTACCCTAGTAAATGGCAAGCATTTTGGAGGCGCAAAGATGAACTGTCGATTGAACAAGATTGCCTTACCTGGGGTAACCGAGTCATTGTGCCCAAGAGCTTGCAACCCGATGTTCTGTCCCTACTGCACGACGGACACACGAGTATGACACGGATTAAGATGCTAGCTCGCTCTTATGTTTGGTGGCCTTCCCTGGACAAGGACATCGAAGATACAGTACAAAACTGTCATATTTGTCAAAGTGTGCTTCCAGCCAAAACCGCCGGTCCATTGCAACCCTGGCCCTATCCTACAAGAGTTTGGCAACGCGTTCATGTCGACTACGCTACAAGGGATGGCTCCAATCTGCTGGTGCTGGTCGACGCCTACTCAAAGTGGATAGAGGTGTTCTGCCTACCTGCGACAACTAGTGCAAAAACGATGCAGTGTTTAAACAACCTCTTTGCAGCATATAGATATCCAGAGGAATTGGTGATGGATAACGGTCCGCAGTTTACCTCGGACGAATTTCAAGAGTTCCTGCGATGACGCGGAATTAAGCATACGCGGACGCCTCCATACCACGCCGCATCCAACGGAGCTGCAGAAAAGCTTGTGAGAACAACCAAGACGGCACTTCTGAAGCAAGTACTGGCTGACGATGCAGCGGGGTTTAAGCGTACTATGCAAGAACGTCTCTGCAATTTCTTGCTGTCATACCAAAACACACCGAATTCGGTTACGGCGAAGACGCCAGCTGAACTCTTCTTAAAGCGTTCGCCCCGTGTCAAGTTGTCTCTACTGATGCCAAGCTTTGCAGATAACATGTTGCAGCGTCAGAGAAAAGAGGCTGAGCGACGTAACTACCGAAGAGGGTCGGCCGAGTACTTCTCAGTTGGTGACAAAGTGTTTGTAAAGACGGTGAGAGGTGAAGTAGAACCTTGGCAGGAGGGAATTGTTGAGCAAGTGGTCAGCCCAGCTACATATCTTGTAATGATCGGAGACTACATGCGGTTCACCCATGTGGACCACTTGCGAAAACGATGGACTAGTGCAGCTATCTACCACCACCCTCAACTGCAAGGCACAGAAGCTTGTGAGGACATAACCGTCTGCGAACCCTCGCACTCCGAGCCTTCTTGGGAAGGAAACAATGTAATTTCAGGTAGTGGCCTTAATGAAGGCACTTCACGGGGGGTGTTTCGGGACCAACACCACGTGCAAGGTCATGACGACGTCGACGAGGACGAAGATGTACCTGACCCAAGAACAACAAAGGCGACAGCGTCTACTTCGGTTAATGACCCATGCACAGCACAACCCTTACGGAGAAGCAACCGTACCCGAAGGCCTCCCGAAAGATTTCAGCCAGGAGACATCAAGAAAAACTCTACTTAGACCAACGACCTTTTCTTTTGTTAAGGAGGGAAGAGTGTTCTGTCCAAATAAAACGCCGGCCGCGTCGCTTCGGCGTCGCTAGCGCGAGCTAATAGGCGCGCGTTCGATGTGAATAAACATTCATTCTTCCTGGCACCTCACGCCTGTTCAGACGCTCCTGTCTTTGCTGCGTCGGCACGAAGCCTTCTCGGACGCCATCGTCTGGGAAGCACTCGCACCGTACGCCTGCCTGAATGCTTATCCTGGCTAAATAGAATACTAACCACTAGACCACCACGGTCGATGAAGGCTTGAGTTTAATTCCGACTAGCTAAATGGAACTTTTTAATGTGCATATAAATATGTGAGCATGTTTGCATTTTGCCCTCAAAACGTGACTAAGATTGCTCGGCCACTGAACCACCGCAGCAAGTAAACACGTGCAGAAAAAGTATCAAACAAAGAAGCACAATTACAAAGTCACACCGAGAAGCTGCCAATAGCAAGACATAGCAAAGGAGCCACTGAACATGGTGAATGACTCAAAAGTGCTGGTTTGGGTGAGCTGTTGGCCATTCGTGATATATGCGAGGTGGCATACAATCCACAAGAACAACACAACACTGCAACATATATGGAAGAACATGCACTACTGACACATGAGACACAACAAAGGCCCATGTGCATGGAATGCAGGTCTACATTGCTGGTACAGTTGAATGAACGAGGAATTTTAAGGGCTTGTTTTTCTTTGTTAGACACAATATTAATGAGCACTAACAGACAATGATGCCAAGGAAAGTATAGGGGATCCTATTAGTACTAACTATAATGTAAATATGAAGAAAGAAAAGTGGACGAAAAGATAACTTGCCGCCAGAAGGGACCGAACCTGCGACCTTCGAATAACGCGTCCGATGCTCTACCACTGAGCTACGGCGGCAGTCATCTCTCCGTCCACTTCATTTGGGTATATATATTGACACAGTGTGATTTCAAGTTACGCGCGCTGGCCGATCCCTATGCCCTCCGAACGGTTGGCGGCATACGAGGGAACCAAAGTAAAAGTGTGGCGGAGAGCACGTGCCTGCGGGACCCAGTCTACAGCAGCTGCGCGCGACCCATGCGAGACACAAGAAAACGTGGAGAAAGAAGAAGACTGTTCCCTGGACTGCTAGTAGATTTCCTTCTAGCTGTTTTTTTTTCATTCCCGGGCACAAGTTCGCCCCAAATACGTTAGTTTATTAAAGTGTGTTTTGAACTGTGCGTTACAAATTTGGTGGAGGTGCGGGGTATGATGCCAAGCCCCTCTCGAGTGACGGAACACAGTCCAGAACCACAGCGACTTGGACCCAACGAGCTAACCCCTGTTCATCAGCGCTGCAGTCGACGCCTACGTGGTGAGGGTCCTGAATTTGTACCTTTGTCGACTTCCCTTAGAACATCAACGGCTGTGAACGGAGACGCTACTGACATGGCAGCTGAGGTCACGCCAGCTAACATTGTTGTGAATCAGCCAATGGTGCCAAAGCATTTCCACGGCGACAGCTTCGAGGACGCAGAGGACTGGCTTGAACACTTCGAACGCGTCGCAAAAGCTAACGGATATGGGGCAGATCGCAAACTTGGAAGCGTCTACTTCGCGCTGGAAGATAGCGCACGAACGTGGTATGAAAACCACGAAGCTGCCTTCCTGTCATGGAATGACTTTCGACGGAGCTGCTCGCTGCGTTTCCGAATACAGACCGCAGAGAGAGAGCCGAAGCTGCCCTCCAAACAAGAAGCCAGCGCAACAACGAAAGTGTTGCCATGTACGTGGAAGACATGTCTCGCCTATTCCGCCGAGCGGATCCAAACATGAGCGAAGACAGGAAGCTGCGTCATCTGATGCGAGGCGTAAAGCAGGAACTATTTGCCGGACTCATTCGGAGCCCGCCGCGCACCGTCGCTGAGTTTCGTTCCGAGGCGACTACGATGGAAAGGACGCTACAACAGCGAGCAAGGATATACAACCGGGACACGAACATCACTTCTCTGGACTTATTGCCACCAGTCTTGGGAAACAGCATGGAAGTACTACGGGAGCTAGTACGGTCTGTTGTACGAGAAGAGCTCCAGAAGCAGCGCCTTGACCAGAACGCTCCAATGCTTTCGTCCCTGGCCGACGTGATCCGTGAGGAGGTTAGGCAGGTGGTACGGGAACCTCAGCTCAGCGCACAGCCAGAAGCGGCACTACAACAGCAGCCGAGAATCACCTATGCCGATGTGCTACAGCGAGGAGCTCCCGGACGTGCGGACATCGCAGCCACTACACCTGTGCAGTACCCGATGCCGCCGAGCCCCCCTACAGCCACCACCCGAGAGGAGACTCAGGAAGAGCGATGTCTGGCGTACTCCCGACAGAGTACCCCTTTGCTACCACTGTGGGGAGGCTGGTCACATCTACCGAACGTGCCAATATCGCCAGGCAGGACTTCGTGGTTTCCCTGTAAATGCACCTCGGCCACGAAATGGAGAGCGCCCCTTCGAAATCGAAGAATACCTGTCGAGTCGTCAAAGTTCCATTGGCTTCCAACAACACCAACCTCGAGCAACGACATCGGGGAGGTTTAGGTCGTCGAGCCCCCGCTTTTCAGCAACCCCCCCCAAGGCGTCGTTCCCCAAGCCCGGGTCGGGAAAACTAGAGTCAGCGACCTGTGGAGGCAAGGCCGCTGTCGACGCTAACGCAGAAAAACCTCCATCGCAGACTCCGAACGACGACGACCGACTCAGAAACCGGTGCTTTGGTAGCGACGTTGCTTCCAATTTGCGTGTGTTCGTTGATGGCTACGAAGTCATCGCGCTGGTAGATACAGGTGCAGATTATTCAGTAATAAGTAGCGAGCTTTCTAAAATACTGAAGAAAGTACTGACTCCTTGGAAGGGACCACAAGTTCGCACAGCAGGAGGGCACCTTATCGACCCAACTGGAATATGCACCGCAAGAATCGGAATACGGGGTTTTACGTACGTCGCCAGCTTTATTGTGCTGCCCGAATGTTCAAGAGATCTGATTATCGGCATGGATTTCTTACGACTGAACGGCGCTGTCATCAACTTGCGAGAATCTTGCGTCTCATTCTCGACGAGGCACGCTATGGCTACCTTCGACACTGAAGAAAACGTATATGACCTTTGTATTGCGGATGATGACGTCATGGTACCGCCGAGATCGAGCATATCCGTCGCAGTAACCAACAAAGCGTTCAGTGAATTCGAAGGATTTGCTGACAACAACACCGCACTCATACTTCAAAAAGGAATCTGCATGGCACGAGGCCTTGTTCAGCTACGTGGGGGATGTACGAATGTTTTGCTTACAAACTTTGGAAATGAGGTGCAACACGTTGCAAAGGGAACTGTAATCGCCAGTCTGCACGATTTCGTTCAGGTTACAGAGCTGCACACTTCTGAAACCAATGAATCTGATTTGCAAGACGTCCTTGGAGCCATTGACATCGAGCCAGGACTACTACCAAGTCAAAAAGAGCTAATAGAGGGCCTTGTAAGGGAATTCGCCGAATGTTTCTCGATGTCATCTAAAGTCCGACGCACACCTATCGCCAAACATCGCATCATTGTCGACGAGTCAGCGAGGCCTATATACCAGCATCCCTACCGAGTGTCACCAACAGAAAGAGAAGCTATCGGTAATCAGGTTAAAGAAATGCTCCAGGACGACGTAATTCAGCCTTCATCAAGTCCATGGGCGTCGCCTGTTGTCCTTGTGAAGAAAAAAGACCAGACTTTACGTTTCTGCATTGATTACCGGAAATTGAACGCCGTCACAAAACGGGATGTTTATCCGCTTCCAAGAATCGACGACACTTTGGATAGGCTACGAGATGCCAGGTACTTTTCCTCACTGGATCTTAAAAGTGGATATTGGCAGATAGAAGTTGACGAAAGAGATCGCGAAAAGACAGCGTTTGTGACGCCGGACGGTTTATATGAGTTCAAGGTACTTCCCTTTGGCCTTTGTTCAGCACCCGCCACATTCCAGCGGATGATGGACACAGTGCTCTCTGGTCTGAAATGGCAGTCGTGCCTGGTTTATCTTGATGATGTTGTAGTCTTCTCTGCTACCTTCGAGCAACACTTGGAAAGGCTCCGGGCTGTGCTCACTGCTATCAGGTCAGCAGACTTGACGATAAAACCGCAGAAATGTCATTTCGGCTTCCGTGAGCTACTGTTTCTCGGCCATGTCATCAGTGCAGAAGGCGTCCGCCCAGACCCCGCAAAAACTGAGGCCGTGGCGAAATTTCCGAAGCCAACGGACAAAAAGGCTGTTAGGCGATTTTTAGGTCTTTGCGCCTACTACCGACGATTCGTCAAAAATTTTTCACGAATCGCTGAACCGCTAACGCGGCTGACGAAAGAAGACATGCCTTTCGTATGGCTTGATGAACAAGAGGATGCCTTCAATGAACTACGGAAGTGCCTTCAGAGCCATCCAGTTCTTGCGCATTTTGACGAGGAAGCGGAAACAGATATCCACACAGATGCAAGCAATGTAGGTCTTGGGGCCGTGCTCATCCAATGGCAAAACGGACAAGAACGAGTCATTGCGTACGCCAGTCGCACCCTTTCGAAAGCTGAGGTCAACTACTCAGCGACTGAGAAAGAATGCCTCGCCGTGATATGGGCTATCACCAAGTTTCGGCCATATTTATACGGTAGGCCTTTTCGAGCTATAAGCGACCATCACTCGCTATGCTGGCTGGCTAATCTCAAGGACCCGTGTGGACGGCTTGCAAGATGGAGCCTGCGATTACAGGAATACAATATCACGGTTGTGTATAAGTCCGGTCGCAAGCACAGTGATGCTGATTGCTTGTCGCGTGCTCCAATTCAACCCGCTGCTTCTACTTCCACCGAAGACGGAGAGGATTTTGCATTCTTGGGAGCTGTGACAACTTCAGAGATGGCACATCACCAGCAATCCGACCCTGAGCTACTCTTATTGATCAAGTACCTACAGGGGCAGTCTGCCGATGTTCCACGAGCTTTTTCCCGCGGCTTGTCAGCGTTCGCCCTGCGAAACAACGTCCTCTATAAAAGGAACTTTCAAAACAATACAGCGACATTCCTGCTTGTCGTCCCTTCACTTCTACGACCCGAGATATTGGAGGCTTGCCACGACGATCCGTCAGCAGGACACTTAGGAGTAAGCAGGACGTTAGCTCGCATCCGCACGAAATACTACTGGCCGAAGTTGCTCAGCTCTGTACGACACTATGTCAAAACTTGCCGGGACTGCCAAAGACGTAAAACCCCTCCGTTAAAACCAGCAGGTCTCCTTCAACCGGTCGAACCACCAGAGGCTCCATTCACACAAGTGGGAATGGACTTACTCGGCCCATTTCCTACGTCGTCATCGGGGAAGCGGTGGATAATAGTTGCGACCGACTATCTAACCCGATATGCCGAGACAGCGTCTCTAGTTAGAGGAACAGCCGTTGAAGTAGCCGAATTCTTCGTCGCCAACATCGTACTGCGGCATGGAGCTCCTAGAGTGCTGATCACAGACCGAGGAACCGCATTTACGGCCGATCTGATGAAATCTATTATGAAATTGACGCACACCAGTCACAGGAAAACGACAGCATATCATCCGCAAGCGAATGGACTTACCGAACGACTGAACAGAACGCTGGCTGATATGTTGTCGATGTACGTGGACATAGAGCACCGTACATGGGATAAAATATTACCCTATGCAACATTCGCCTATAACACCGCGATGCAAGAGACAACGCGGATGACGCCATTCCAACTTGTTTTTGGCCGGACGGTCACCACACCTTTAGATGCAATGTTACCTATTGACGAGATGTCCGAGAATGACTATGATGTCAGCGACCATCTACAAAGAGCAGAAGAAGCAAGACAGCTGGCGCGATATCGTATTCACCAACAACAGAAAACCGACACGCATCGATACAATCTGCGACGAAGAGACGTCCAGTATGCACCGGGAGACAGAGTATGGGTGTGGATTCCCGTACGGACACGTGGCCTATCGGAAAAGCTGCTTCGCCGCTATTTCGGTCCATATAGAGTACTCCGCCGCCTCGGCTCGCTGAACTACGAAGTTATTCCAGAGGGCCAGGATATTTCATCACGACGGCGGCATCGCACAGAAATTGTGCATGTCGTCAGGATGAAACCGTATTACGACAGGCAATGAACCATCGAGGACACAACGCTGTGCGACGATAACTGCATCCACCAAGAGGTGTTATGAATGACCGCCAAGCAACCAGTTTGTCGAGAGCATCGGGACGATGCACTCTGGAAAGGGGGGTAATGACACAGTGTGATTTCAAGTTACGCGCGCTGGCCGATCCCTATGCCCTCCGAACGGTTGGCGGCATACGAGGGGAACCAAAGTAAAAGTGTGGCGGAGAGCACGTGCCTGCGGGACCCAGTCTACAGCAGCTGCGCGGCGACCCATGCGAGACACAAGAAAACGTGGAGAAAGAAGAAGACTGTTCCCTGGACTGCTAGTAGATTTCCTTCTAGCTGTTTTTTTTTCATTCCCGGGCACAAGTTCGCCCCAAATACGTTAGTTTATTAAAGTGTGTTTTGAACTGTGCGTTACAATATGCATTTAAACCTGGAGCGTTACTCAGCGTGGCTAGTAGCCATGATGGCGAGTGTGGAGCACTCATTTTCTAATTCTTGGCTTCAAGTATCATGTGATTTTATTACGAGAGGGCAGCTGACTAGTAATCCCTCGCATACCACCTGAAGGCATCAAGTCTGCCAGAACGAGACCCTCGCTATGAATGAAGGAAAGAAGTGTCAATTTAAGGGCTCGTTTTCTTTGTTAGACTATATATTAATCAGAAGTAACAGACAATGATGCCAGTGAAAGTACAGGGGATGTTACTTTTTCATTAGAAATGATTACAAACTATCTGGACCGTTAGCTTAATTGGCTAGTGGTCGGTCCATATCAGAGTACATAGAAACAGATTAGCAAAGTATATATATTTACACACATGCATATATACGCACACATATTTATATATATAAACATATATATGAATATCTATTCACATATGCATATACAACATATACACACAAACGAATATACATATTTACTCAAGTAAAGCAAAATATTATAAAGTAGGCATGTAATAAGTCACATACATAATCGCATCCTTACAACTTATGTAACAGGTAAAAGGGTACCATACACTGACGATAGCAATAGGAAAACAGAAAAAGAAACTATTTACAAGTCTTGATGCTGCAAGCAAAATATTTTTGCACTTTTCCTAAAGTTTCGTGCCACTTTTACTTCTAAGGGTAGTTGGTTCCAAATTTTCGTCCCATGAAATTCCAATAAATGTTTTCCATATAAGTTATAGCTAGTAGGTAAATTAAAATTGCCCTTGGATGCGTGTGTAGTGTTTCGCGATGGTATGGTGAATAGAGTGGAAGAGAGGGGAAAGCTGGTGCTTATGATTTTGTGAACGGAAAGGGCCACTTTATAATCACGAAGTGCCAAAATTGATAAGACACGTTGCTCCTGAAACATATAGTAATTATGATATCAATGTGAAAAAAGGAAAGTGGACAAAAAGACAACTTGCCGCCGGCTGGGACCACTGGCACTCTTTATAACAAACACACATCGGGAAGCAGTTCTTGTCCCTTATATGAGGTGTCTGTTATAAGCAGGGCAGGGCACCACCATGTTCTCATTTTCCGATCAATCCCTATTTTTAGATAGGCCCACTTATGTCTCTTACACCCAACTGTCTGTTACATGCACATAAATATCCGATAAGTGGACAAGGGGACGACTGCGGCCCAGATGGCAAGAGCATCAGGTGCATAATCCAAAGGCCGCAGGTTCGATCCCTGCCAGCAGCAACTTTCTTCACATATATATTACAAATATTACAATACACTAAAAATATTACAATTAACATTACCTATACCTTTCATGGCTTCGTTATCTGCAGGTTTTCATTATTCCTTGTGTCAAGAAAACAAGCACTCCAAAATTCCCTTCGAGCATTCAGTGTTACATCAGTGTCTCTTATAAAGGGGGTTCAACTGTTTAAGCCTCTGGGTGGCACGATGTGCTGGTTACTGTACTTTTTATACGCAAAGCACACGTTAGGCTACTCCCAACAGATTTTCATCATGCAGTGTGCTTTCATAGGAATGCATTGCATAGTATGGCAATACTAAAGGAATACTCTCACAGGAATCCCATAGGAATCCCATGCGAATAGTTATGCGTCTACAGTGTATAAAGGACACCAAATGGCACCCATATTCCTTGAAGCATTTCATACCTTGAATCCTGAACCCTGTGAGCATGTAGGGAATTGAACCCTCACCCTTTTGAGTGGGTAAGATATAGAAGCGTAAACTTCATAAATGTGCAGATTACCAAACTCCGAGTCTCTGTAGTATCGGGGGGACTTGAAGCCATTGCTCTATGAGTGTGTAGGAATCTTACCCTCAATCTTCAGAGAATGCACAGAGTTGAAGCCTTGACCTTTAGAGTGCAGGGGTTTCAAAGCCTCAACCTTCTTAATGTGCAGGGATTAAACCCACAACATACTGCACACAAAGGGATGTTGAATGTTTGACCACCTAAACAAGTTTGGTATGGAAACCTCAACCTCATGAGCATGTAGGGAATGTAAACCACTTCTACACCCTCATTTCATCAAACATGCAGGGACACCATCGCAGCCATTTGCATAGTGTTAAAACTCCTAGCAAACTCTCTGCTGCACTTTTTGTGTATGTGCCTGAGCCCTTCTTCCACCTGCCTTGTGTACCTTGTATAGAAAAAAGAGCTAGTGTCGCAATGAAAAAAAAGAAGCCTCCAAATGCAAACATCCTTTAGCGGCCCTTAAAGGGACACTAAAGAGGAAAACAATTTTGCTCATATTAGAAAATTACTCTTTCACAATTCCAAAATCACCAAGTGTGCCGCAAAAGCACACTTGGTAAGTAAGAAAATGCATAAAAAGAAAATGTGGGTGGCGACGCTAGTGTTATTCGTGCACGAAACGTCATGACACCATAGATTTCGATGGCATCTACTAGGTCATTCAATATTCCTAGTAAGTAAACATGAAATACATTGTCCTCTGAGGGGGGCCACAGACTTAACACAGAAAGCTTCAGGAAATTTTGTTGAGCCAATGTCTGTTACATACGAAATATACAATATGAAGTCTGTGATGTCGAACGCGGAGATTTTGGTATGAAGTTTGAAAATGAAACCTTAACCTTGATTTTCTCCTTAATTAAAAACAATGGTGGTTAAAGTAATGACATTAGAGTTCTCAAAAGGCTGTGGCTAGGGTTACGTCCAGACGTAACTGTTGCCACCGCTGTCGTTACGTCCAGACGTTACTAGCGCCTTTCCTTACCTGCCATCACTATAGCCTACTGCTCACTGTAATGCCAGTTTTACTAGCGCCTTTCCTTACCTGCCGTCACTGTAGGCTACTGCTCACTGTAGGCTACTGCTCACTATAAGGCCAGTTTTACTAGCGCCTTTCCTTACCTGCCGTCACTATAGGCTACTGCTCACTATAAGGCCAGTTTTACTAGCGCCTTTCCTTACCTGCCGTCACTATAGGCTACTGCTCACTATAAGGCCAGTTTTACTAGCGCCTTTCCTTACCTGCCGTCACTATAGGCTACTGCTCACTATAAGGCCAGTTTTACTAGCACCTTTCCTTACCTGCAGTCACTATAGGCTACTGCTCACTATAAGGCCAGTTTTACTAGCCTTACCTGCCGTCACTATAGGCTACTGCTCACTATAAGGCCAGTTTTACTAGCACCTTTCCTTACCGGCCGTCACTATAGGCTACTGCTCACTATAAGGCCAGTTTTACTAGCACCTTTCCTTACCTGCCATCACTATAGGCTACTGCTCACTATAAGGCCAGTTTTACTAGCACCTTTCCTTACCTGCAGTCACTATAGGCTACTGCTCACTATAAGGCCAGTTTTACTAGCCTTACCTGCCGTCACTATAGGCTACTGCTCACTATAAGGCCAGTTTTACTAGCACCTTTCCTTACCGGCCGTCACTAATGGCTACTGCTCACTATAAGGCCAGTTTTACTAGCACCTTTCCTTACCTGCCGTCACTATAGGCTACTGCTCACTATAAGGGCAGTTTTACTAGCACCTTTCCTTACCTGCCATCACTATAGCCTACTGCTCACTGTAATGCCAGTTTTACTAGCGCCTTTCCTTACCTGCCGTCACTGTAGGCTACTGCTCACTGTAATAATAATAATAATATCTGGGGTTTAACGTCCCAAACCACGATATGATTATGAGAGACGCCGTAGTGGAGGACTCCGGAAATTTCGACCATCTGGTGTTCTTTAACGTGCACTGACATCGCACAGTACACGGGCCTCTACCATTTCGCCTCCATCGAAATGCGACCGCCGCGGCCGGGATCGAACCCGCGACCTTCGGGTCAGCAGCCGAGCACCGTAGCCACTGTTCCACCGAGGCGGACTACTGCTCACTGTAGGCTACTGCTCACTATAAGGCCAGTTTTACTAGCGCCTTTCCTTACCTGCCGTCACTATAGGCTACTGCTCACTATAAGGCCAGTTTTACTAGCGCCTTTCCTTACCTGCCGTCACTATAGGCTACTGCTCACTATAAGGCCAGTTTTACTAGCACCTTTCCTTACCTGCCGTCACTATAGGCTACTGCTCACTATAAGGATAGTTTTACTAGCACCTTTCCTTACCTGCAGTCACTATAGGCTACTGCTCACTATAAGGCCAGTTTTACTAGCCTTACCTGCCGTCACTATAGGCTACTGCTCACTATAAGGCCAGTTTTACTAGCACCTTTCCTTACCTGCCGTCACTATAGGCTACTGCTCACTATAAGGCCAGTTTTACTAGCACCTTTCCTTACCTGCAGTCACTATAGGCTACTGCTCACTATAAGGCCAGTTTTACTAGCACCTTTCCTTACCGGCCGTCACTATAGGCTACTGCTCACTATAAGGCCAGTTTTACTAGCCTTACCTGCCGTCACTATAGGCTACTGCTCACTATAAGGCCAGTTTTACTAGCACCTTTCCTTACCTGCAGTCACTATAGGCTACTGCTCACTATAAGGCCAGTTTTACTAGCCTTACCTGCCGTCACTATAGGCTACTGCTCACTATAAGGCCAGTTTTACTAGCACCTTTCCTTACCGGCCGTCACTATAGGCTACTGCTCACTATAAGGCCAGTTTTACTAGCACCTTTCCTTACCTGCCGTCACTATAGGCTACTGCTCACTATAAGGCCAGTTTTACTAGCACCTTTCCTTACCGGCCGTCACTATAGGCTACTGCTCACTATAAGGCCAGTTTTACTAGCACCTTTCCTTACCTGCCGTCACTATAGGCTACTGCTCACTATAAGGCCAGTTTTACTAGCACCTTTCCTTACCTGCAGTCACTATAGGCTACTGCTCACTATAAGGCCAGTTTTACTAGCCTTACCTGCCGTCACTATAGGCTACTGCTCACTATAAGGCCAGTTTTACTAGCACCTTTCCTTACCGGCCGTCACTATAGGCTACTGCTCACTATAAGGCCAGTTTTACTAGCACCTTTCCTTACCTGCCGTCACTATAGGCTACTGCTCACTATAAGGCCAGTTTTACTAGCACCTTTCCTTACCTGCAGTCACTATAGGCTACTGCTCACTATAAGGCCAGTTTTACTAGCCTTACCTGCCATCACTATAGGCTACTGCTCACTATAAGGCCAGTTTTACTAGCACCTTTCCTTACCGGCCGTCACTATAGGCTACTGCTCACTATAAGGCCAGTTTTACTAGCACCTTTCCTTACCTGCCGTCACTATAGGCTACTGCTCACTATAAGGCCAGTTTTACTAGCACCTTTCCTTACCTGCAGTCACTATAGGCTACTGCTCACTATAAGGCCAGTTTTACTAGCCTTACCTTTCACTTACCTGCAGTCACTATAGGCTACTGCTCACTATAAGGCCAGTTTTACTAGCCTTACCTGCCGTCACTATAGGCTACTGCTCACTATAAGGCCAGTTTTACTAGCACCTTTCCTTACCGGCCGTCACTATAGGCTACTGCTCACTATAAGGCCAGTTTTACTAGCACCTTTCCTTACCTGCCGTCACTATAGGCTACTGCTCACTATAAGGCCAGTTTTACTAGCACCTTTTCTTACCTGCAGTCACTATAGGCTACTGCTCACTATAAGGCCAGTTTTACTAGCCTTACCTGCCGTCACTATAGGCTACTGCTCACTATAAGGCCAGTTTTACTAGCACCTTTCCTTACCGGCCGTCACTATAGGCTACTGCTCACTATAAGGCCAGTCAAATATTTTGCCTGCGTTTGCATTAATGCTATACTATTAGAACAGTACTTCAAAAAAGAAAAAAAAAGTTAAAAAAAAAGAGAAAAGAAATTTGTCGAGATTCGAACCACCGACCTCTCTGCTCCGAGCACGGCACGTTAGCCCGCTGCGCCACGGCAGCTGATCGGTTGGGATGGTTTAACAGGCGGGATTTGTATTGTCCCGCTGGACGTAACTTTAACACTCGTTATTCTTACGTCCAGACGTAACTTTAATGGCTTCTATCGTTACGTCTAGACGTAACGCTAGACACTTCCTTCTCAAAAAACAATTTATCAACCTAAACCAATTCATTGTGCCTCTTAAGTGTACCTTTAAAAATTCATTTGCAAGCTTTTGCTCGTGTCCACCCAATATCTCATCCTCAGCTTTTACAGGTGTGCAAATATATCCATTATTGCGAGCATGAGCTTGCACACACTAAAAAACATTTCCACTTACAGCGAAGCCTGTACAAATCATTACTACGACGTCATGTGAAGCACGTGTGACAGTCTCCGAGTCTGATGTGAGTGAGAAGACTGGCAGGATGGTGACGTGGAAAAGGTTTGATCAGTTCATGAAAAATGGCGATAAATATTTCAAGTCCTCAAGGAGTGGCTTGACTCCATCCTTCCGGTCTCTCAGGTGAGTGACATCCCCACGGTGTCAGTGTTCATAACAGCAATAGGAAAGAAAGCCTACACAACTCTAAATAAAAGCTTTGCTGGGTGACTAAAGGCTCCCACCTAGATGCAAGTCAAGACTGGACCAGTGTTGGCAAGGCAAGATCGGCATGCCCAGTATCAAACCGTACCTACTCCTGGTAAACATCAAAAGGTCATTCAGCTGTTTAACCTTACTCGGCTGGTGTTCCCCTCTGCATTGACCACCAATGGTCGAGCATCCACACCACCACACCAACAATCGACGTCCTTGTGTCAGTGCCCCTCTCCAACGCATCATCCTCGCTTGTCATCAAGAATGGTGACTTTCATTCTGAACTTTTCTCCTCTACACTGTTAGTGTCTTTTAGTCTTGTCCTGTTCACGTTGTGTTGTTTCTTTTATTTTTTTTACATTCTCTCGTATGCTGTATTTCTGTCCGTTTTGTAAATATATCTGAGTGTCTGTCTCTTCAAGTGCACAAGTGGTTTCGACTTCTTTTGCGTCATCGCTTTCTTCCAAACCTACGCGAGAGCGTCTTATCTCGTGAGACTCATGACAAGAACACCACCAAGGCATCTCTCATAACCTCAGTCACTTTGGAGCATTGAACCACATCAACCAAACCAACCTTTTATGAAAGGAGCAACGAGTGTCCGCTGAAGGGACATCTCCACAAACCTTAAACCTTTCCCAACTAAAGCTTTCAAAGCTCCCCTTGCATGAATTAAGTTATTCACAATTAAAGATAATTTGTAAACATTCTCTTAGCCCTTGCAATCTGACCAAACATGACTGCTCAATCTCAGTACACATCAATCGAATATTGACAATTACGCAAACGAGTTCTGCGGAAACCCGCAAGGTGGCGGAAGGATTAAGAAAGGGAAAACAGACAACCACTCGTTTGTAGCACGAAGCCACAAGGAAATCCGTACGGATTTCTCAGAAAGAAAAGCTTCTTAGTTGCCGAAAAATTCGTCCTGGTCCGGGGTTCGAACCCGGGACCAACGCCTTTCCGGGGCGGTCGCTCTACCAACTGAGCTAACCAGGAAGCTAGCAATTGGCAGCGCGAGGGCGAATTCATCGACAACTCGAAGCACATGGACACAAGTAATGCAAATGAGTTCTGAGACAATGAGACAATTATACAAGGTAATAGGCGTACATTTCCTTCTAATACTTTTTCATGGGATCCTGATGTGAACATTCTTCTACGGCTTTGTCCTGCATGGCCAGGCTGCACTGACCTTTCAATTTTTTTTCCATAAAATTTTTACGGTGTTTTGTTCAACTATATTTCTTCACTGTTTCACGCTACCTCCACTTCGTCGTGTGAATGCCCCCCAACTAAGAGATTTTCTGGCACTGCCAGGTTATGCAGTGTACTGCAAGGATGTTCCAACATCTATAAATTATTTATTACCGAAGTCTTTGTTCTTTTTTTGTTTTCAACTATGGTGCAGCACTTGCCTGGCCAACAGAGGCAGTGGAAAATGTAAGCTCTTATTATTGCAAAAACATGCAATTCATTCAGTGCGCAAGATGTCTTTTTCATCTGCTTTATCCATTCGAACCGTCTTGCTTATATTATATGTCCAACATGCAAGAAAGAAAAATAACACATCCCTTGCAGGGATTGACGTTAATGACGTTGCATATGCTGCCCATCACCCAGAATGACAGGCTCAGTGGTAGAGCATCAGACGCGTTATTCGAAGGTCGCAGGTTCGGTCCCTGCCGGTGGCAGGTTATCTTTTCGTCCACTTTTCTTTCTTCACGTTTACATTACAATTACTTCTAATAGCTTCCCCTATACTTTCCTTGGCATCTTTGTCTGTTAGTTCTCATTAATACTGTGTTTAACAAAGCAAGCGAGCCCTTAAGTTTACAATTCTTTCCTTCATTCATAACGAGGGTCTCGCTCTGGCAGACTTGATGCCTTCAAGTGGTAAGCGAGGGATTATTAGTCAGCTGCCCGCTCGTAATAAGATCACGTACTACGTGACGCCTACAGGCAAAAAAGAGTGTTTCACACTTGCCGTAATGGCAAGAGGCGGCGCTGACTGACGCTTCCACGTTTAAGTACACATATATACCCTATAAAGTGGACGGAGGGATGACCACCACCGTAGCTCAGTGGTAGAGCATCGGACGCGTTATTCGAAGGCCGCAGGTTCGGTCCCTGCCGGTGGCAGGTTATCTTTGCGTCCACTTTTCTTTCTTCACGTTTACATTACAATTACTTCTAGTAGCTTCCCCTATACTTTCCTTGGCATCTTTGTCTGTTAGTTCTCATTAATACTGTGTTTAACAAAGCAAGCGAGCCCTTAAGTTTACAATTCTTTCCTTCAGGCTGTATATCCATCACTTATAAATTAATTACATCAATGCGTATGACATTCGTTCCCTTTCCTGCCAGATAAATTTCATAATAGGCAACGATAACGAAAGATAAAAGAGCAACAAGGCATACATCTACTGTTCAGTGATGCCTTTTTGGCCTTGCACTAGCTGCTTAAAAGTGAACAGGCACACTGCGCTTCGATTGGCTGCCAAAGTTTGCTTCATGTGAATGCAGGAGGGATTTAGGTGTTTGAACTCTACTGTCTCTCGATCTCGACCTTCATTTAGTCATTTTACATGAAATGTCTGTGTGCTCGTTTGCAAAAAATTTGCTACCAGTACGTCACAAGCACTGTCCCTTCGTCAAGCAGCTGAATACAATAACTTTTAGCAGCTGCTTTTTCCAGTCATGCTGAAGAAAAACAAATTAACTGCATTCGGAATGCGTTTCAGGGAACCCTTGAAGTGAAATCGCTACGTAGATTAAATCAATTCACAAGACCAGTGTACCTTTTCAGCCTCCTGTAGGTGACGTCA
>JALIZH010025916.1:0-44358 GCA_030522465.1 Rhipicephalus appendiculatus | reverse complement strand
CTTCCTCGGTTGTACTCTTCTGTATACTTTTACTCACCGGGGGAATCCCCTGGGCGACCTTTTTAAACGAATCGGCTGTTACCTTTCGGATGTAACCTAGCGCTTCATACCCTTCCAATGGATTTCCTTCTTCATCTACCATATGTTGTTGCATTGTTACAGACTTCCTACCTAGCGCTTTTAGGTGGCTCCAAAATATCCTAGGCGCGGCCTTCTTCTTTTCGCGAATCTCTGTCATCCAGCGTTCACTTTCGCCTTTAATTTTTGCCTCGACTAATTTCTGCACAATGGATTTTTGCTCTAAATATATTTCCCATACTTGGTTGACTTCATCCTGTGGACGCTTCTCCTTTTTTGCTTGTCTGTGCTGCCGTGATGCCTCACGTCGCTTCTCGATCGCATCCCGGATTTCTTTGTTCCACCAACTTTTTGGCTTTCTCTTTCCTTTCCAAGAAATAGCTTTCTTCTCTTTTTCTATTTCTTTCGTGATTACATGTAGCAGCTCACTATACTTCCAGTCTTTGCCTGGAAGTTTGTCCACTTCTTCCTCGACTCTTGCGGCTATATTAGTTATTTGTTTCTCATTTAAATATGAGCTGCCAATGTTCGATTCTAGGTTCTTATTTTCAGTTTTATATCCCATTTGTAATGTTATGCGTTTATGATCACTACCCAAGCTGTTAATGCCTTCCTCGTCTATTCTCATCTCTCTAAGTTTGTCATAGATTCCTTCTGTCATGAGACAATAATCAATGCTCGACTGCCTGTTTCCGACTCCCCACGTGATGTGTCCCTCACACTTAGGCCCCGCGTTAACTATTTCAAGACTATGTTGCTCGCAGAGATCTAACAATAACTTGCCATTGGAGTCTGAATATCCGTCAAGGTCATGGATGTGTGCATTCATGTCCCCTAGAAGGATTATTTCGGCATCATGACCAAATTCTTTAATATCGGTGCTTATGCATTTCACTATCTCCAGATTCTTTTCTCTGCAGTTATTCCCCGTCCACAAGTAAGCTACACCTAGCCACGTTTTCTTTCTACCTACTGTGCCCGAAATCCACAGGTGCTCTGAACACGTTTGCTTCACTCTATCCCATTTTGCTCTGCTATGAATTAGCATTCCAGCACCCCCCACCTCTCCTTTCTGATATGATCCTGTTGCATCCTTCCCAAATGTAATTGTCAATATGTGGTGGCTCTTCCAAGTCTCTATGGTGTGTTTCTGTAACCGCATAAACACCTATCTGTTCCTTGTTTAACTGTCCCTCAATCTCTAACCATTTTGCCTTTTTTCTGCCACTCTGCATGTTAATGTAACCAATTGCGACACGCGCCTTCTCCCTTCTTTTTACCTTTTCTCTGGTTTTTCGCTATACTACCTGTCACAGAGTCTCCCTGGTTGTTGTCCTCATTACACGCTACCCTGGACACCGAAGGGCCCGCGTGCCCCCCAAAAAAGCTACTGCGCGTCCTGCAAGTCGCCAACCCACCTCATGACCAAGCCTCCTATTGAAGTGTATTCCGTCTCTTCGAAAACCACCCCACCTGTGCACCTCTCTGTTTATTTCCACTACCTCGATGCCCTTCTCTCGACTCATCCGCCATATCTCTTTGTTTGCGTCGACAACCGCTCTTTGCAGGTTGCCGTCACGCACCGGTACCTCCGGTATTGTGCATACCACTATCTGCACCTGAGGGGAAATGGCGCGCATGTCATCGACCCCTTTCGCCAATGTGGTCGCTAGTTCGGCTGCTTCTTCATTCAAGAGGTCGTTTAGACCTCCCGCAATTATCACGAGGTTACGTCCATTAGCTTTAGTTGCGAGTTCTGCGCTAGCTTGTCTCATCACTGATCCCAGCCTACGTCCCGGGAACGTCCCTATTAAAACTCGTTTGTCGCCTCTCACCCTTTCCTTGACTGCTTCTGCGCATCTAGCTAAATTCGAGTCCCCGGCCATTATAACGTGCTCCGACTTTTCTGCTGGACTGTCCCGCACCTGGCCACTGCCTCGGTCACCAGCTCGCGCAACCGCCGCTGTTTTGCTCCCTCCCATCCCCAAAACCACCTCGCGGAAACTGGGTCCTGTGCCCCTGCACCTGCCTTCCCCAAACCTGTCTCCACCTTCGCGTCTCCCACTATGGGGGTTGATGCCCCCCCCTGTTCCCGCCGTCGCTTGCTTCCTTGTTCACCATGACTGCCTTCGCTAACCCTTCCTCAGCTGACTTTAGCCTTTCTCCCATAGCCATCGTTTTTTCTCGCTCTGTCGCCAACGCATTCTCCAGATCGGCGATTTTTACCTTGAGCTCATTCTGGGCAGCCATCATTATTTCCATTTTCGCCTCTAACTCACATTGCTTACACTTGGCGTCAGCTTGTTCTGCCTTGTCATCCTCTATTTTCCATCCCATTCCGCACCCTGAACACTTTACGGTCTTTTTGACCATGGCCAGATCGTTCACACTTCGGATTACATGCACTCAAAGCCAAAAGGTACCACAAAACTCCGCCAGTATGCTTCAAAGCACTTGTGTACCCTTCAGCCACGTGGTGGCTGAAAAAAAAAAGAAAAAAAAAGCCAAGCGACTGTCACACAAGAAACAGTACAAAGTTGTAACCCCAATTAATCTTCAATCTAGTGGGTTATGTACTCATATAACTAATAAAAGCAAGCTCGAATCATGCAGAAAAAACTTATCTGTCGCTGTCATTCCGGAGCCCACGAAAAACACGTCCGTCCTCTAGCCGCACTACGCGGCACTCCGCTTGCAGCCACGGCGCGCCCTCTGGCGCGCCGAAGAAACGGCGTTGCGGGCAGAACATCGCCGACGTGATTGCGGGAGCGCGTTCGCCGGGGGCGAACGCCCGCTTTGGGCGAGAGTTTCTCCAGCGGCACATTGGCTTCGGCTGCGACGTCTGTGACCGCCTGTGGTTCGACCACAACCTGGCAACGATAATTGTGGAAGGCTTCAGTGCAGCGTCGGGTTGAACCCACTGCTAAACACTGGGGCCGCACATTTCAGCTTCACTGGTTAACCATTTGTACGGAGTGCTTGGGCGGTGATTTTTTTTCTTTCTCATTTGGTAGCGTTAATTATATTGTTACACGGCGGGAATGCATCAGAAAGGCGATGAAGACGACGAATGTGATAGCGCTCGCGTTGTCGCTGTTCCGCCATCTTGGCTGCAGCTGCGTCTACCTCCCTCTGTATATTTTGTAAATATATTTCTTCCTTTTATACTCTCACCCCCGTGACAATATCAACGTCATATCCGTTAACGAATATACGTGGTGGACTCCGGCATAAAACACTTTCGTGTTAAAAAAACGCCGCTATGCTGAGCTGTGTACAGCATCAGCAGTGCATTTTCGTGGGTCACGCCTGTTTAGAGCAGCCCAGAGAGAATTTGGCAACGCCCAGCGAGCCGTCTGTGAAATGAGCAAGAGTTCCTGTTCCCACTTACTATTTTGAGAGAGCTGGCAGGAGCGACCTCGGAGGGCTGGAAGTCTCTCACACCCAAAGAACGTGATTTTGGGAAACCAATGTTTGAATAGTGTAGTTTTGACATATTGGGCTCGACTGTAAGTAGGTAATACAGTCGAATCCGCAGCCGTCCGGCCCGGCGCCGATGAAACTCGGGAAGGGTAGCAGCTTGGGCTAGTTGGTATGTAGGCAGCTTTCAAAGTGCTGTCTCCACTGAGTGCTGAAGCGTGCATGTTGTCCCCGTCTAGTCACATTGTAGGGAACTATTCCTTCTCACCTGTCGGTGGCCCTCCGCCACCCGGTCCTGTGTAAATGTATGTGCGTGTGGCATGGACGTCGGAAAGGGAGTGCAAAAGGGGCACTTGCCCCCCTCAAACCACGCCAGTACTTGCCCCTCACCCAAGTAATCTAAAAACGTTGCCCAAGCTAAACCAACGCTCCGCCCCTCCCCCCCTCCCCTCCACCCCGCCCCCAAAAAAGAAAACAAAATCCTGCCGACGCCCATGGCGTGTGGGGCCACCGGACGAGGCACCGTTTAACATGAGGACCGTTCGATGACCTGTCATCGCAGCACCGGCCACAATGAAGTGTTAGTGCCCTTTGCCGACGTATATATATATTGTCGCGGTGCAGCGCGAACAAAAGACAGGGACACCTTGAGACAGTGAAACAGCGTGTTCAAATCGGCTGAACAGGAAGAACGTCTTCTCCGTCCTCGAATATCCCCAGGCCCACAACCTGGTGTCCGTTAAATCCCCCATCATCGTCTTCGTCTACATTCAATACACACGCGTCATTAGCCTCTCCCTCAAAAAGCATCGCCCCGATGCTAAATCAGTAATGCAGGTTGTTTTTTTTAACAAAAGTCTCGAAGTCACTCGCTGACATATGGCTTCATGCGCACTACGCGCACGAGTTCAGGATGATGCTGGCGACGCCTCGTACAATAGGAACTGTCGGGAACGACTTCATAGGTAACATCACTCAGTCGTCGCAGTACTCGGTACGGTCCGAAGTATCGCCTTAACAGCTTTTCGGATAGTCCACGTTTCCGTATGGGCGTCCAAACCCACACTCTGTCGCCGGTTTGGTAAACGACTGTTCTACGGTGAGCATTGTAGCGGCCTGCGTCGTATTCTTGTTGCTGGCGGATCCGCAAGCGTGCAAGTTGCCTGGCTTCTTCCGCGCGTTCCGTGAACACATCGGCGTCCGTGTCAATGTTGTCACATTCGTGCAGTAGCGTGGCATCTAACATAGTCCGTACCTCCCGTCCGTGAACGAGGCTAAACGGAGTCATGCGAGTCGTTTCTTGCTTGGCCGTGTTGTACGCAAACGTGATATAAGGCAAGATTTCGTCCCAATTTTTGTGTTCAACGTCTACGTACATCGAAAGCATGTCTTCAATCGTTTTGTTTAGGCGCTCTGTAAGCCCGTTCGTTTGCGGGTGGTAGGCGGTGGTCTTACGATGAGTTGTTCCACTCAGCATCAAGACGTGATCCAGAAGAGCTGCCGTAAATGCGGTTCCTCTGTCTGTGATCACGACGGTTGGTGCACCATGCCTCAGTACAACATTTTCGATGAAAAAACGTGCCACCTCCGCTGCTGTACCTCTCTGGATAGCCTTTGTTTCGGCATAACGGGTGAGATAATCAGTCGCGACGATGACCCAGCGGTTCCCTGCAGTAGAAGTGGGAAGTGGACCCAAAATATCCATTCCGATTTGGTCAAATGGTGTTCTTGGGACCTGGACGGGTTGCAGGAGGCCAGCTGGTTTAGTCGGGGGTGACTTGCGTCGCTGGCAGTCGAGGCAAGTACGAACGTGATGCTTCACGGCTGTGGCGAGTCTTGGCCAATAGTACCTTTGCCGCACTCTGGTTAATGTTCGCGTGTAACCTAAGTGGCCAGAAGTCACCTCGTTGTGGCATGCTTGGAGTACTTCGGTGCGAAGGGCGGCTGGGATGACGAGCAAATAGGTGGATCCGGTCGACGAAAAGTTTTTTCTGTATAGTACTCTGTCTCGCAAACAAAACGCTGACAACACTCTTGCGAAAACCCTTGGTGCCTTCTGAGGTCTACCGTCCAAGTAATTAATTAGGCCAAGCAACTCAGGGTCGTCACGTTGTTGCTGCGCGATGGCGGTGGAATCGAGAACACCAAGGAATGCTACGTCCTCCTCATCGGGTAGAGTAGCCGACTCAATGGGTGAGCGGGACAGACAGTCAGCGTCCATATGTCGCTTCCCTGACTTGTGCACGACCGCCATATCGAACTTGCGCCTTAGACTCCAACGCGCTAATCGCCCGGTAGTATCTTTAAGATTTGTCAACCAACACAGTGAATGGTGGTCGCTAATAACTTTGAAGGGGCGGCCATACAAATACGGGCGAAATGTCGTAACCGCCCATACCACAGCGAGGCATTCTTTTTCAGTCGTGGAGTAATTAGCCTCAGCGCGTGTTAGCGTTCTGCTTGCATAGGCGATTACTTTTTCTGTGCCCTCTTGCTGCTGCACAAGCACAGCTCCCAGACCTACATTGCTGGCATCAGTGTGAACCATCGTAGGGGCTTTCTCGTCAAAGTGGGCAAGGACTGGAGGCGTTTGTAGACGCTGGCGCAGATCGTTAAAAGCGGCTTCCTGTTCATTGTTCCACTCGAAGGCAACGTCTTCTCTTGTGAGGCGAGGTAATGGTGACGCAATGCGTGCGAAGTCCGCGATAAACCGCCGATAATAAGCACAGAGGCCAAGAAAGCGCCTGACAGCCTTCTTATCGGTCGGCACAGGAAACTGTGCAACGGCTGTGATCGTTTCAGGATCTGGACGAACGCCTGCGTGACTTACGACGTGACCAAGAAATTGCAGTTCTTCGTAGCAAAAGTGGCACTTCCCTGGCTTCAACGTCAGGCCCGCGGACCGTATGGCTCGTAGAACGACTTCAAGCCTTTCAAGGTGCTCGTCAAATGTTGTGGAAAACACTATGACATCGTCAAAATAGACTAAGCAGGTCTTCCACTTCAACCCAGACAGCACGGTATCCATGAGCCTTTGAAAGGTGGCAGGCGCTGAGCACAAACCGAAGGGCAAGACTTTAAATTCATATAGGCCATCTGGCGTCACAAAAGCGGTCTTCTCGCGGTCTCTCGGGTCTACCTCGATTAGCCAATACCCACTCCTCAAGTCCATTGACGAAAAGTAGCGAGCATGGCGAAGTCTGTCGAGAGAGTCGTCTATACGGGGGGAGTGGACACACATCTTTCTTGGTCACCTGGTTTAGCTTTCTGTAATCAACACAGAAGCGCAGACTGCCGTCCTTTTTCTTAACTAGGACCACAGGCGATGCCCAAGGGCTCTTTGATGGCTGAATAACGTCATCTTCAAGCATTTTGTCTACTTGCTGTTGAATAGCTTCGCGTTCGTTTGGAGCCACTCGATAAGGGTTCTGGTGGATAGGTCGCGCCGTGTCCTCGATAATTATACGATGCTTGGTTAGAGGCGTGCGGCCCACTCTTGACGTTGTCGAAAAGCAGTCTTGGAATTCGGCTAGTAGCTCAAGAAGCCTCCGTCGCTCGTCCTTTGGCAAAGTAGTGCTAACGTCAAGAACAGGTGCTGGATCAAGTTTTGGCGCTTCGTCAACTACCGACAAGCAGGCTTCGGCATCTACGACATGGTCAAAGTACGCGACAGCCGTGCCTTTTGGGAGGTGCCGGCGCTCAGCACTGAAATTGGTCAGCAGCAAGTCCGTGCGTCCAGCAGTGACACTGACGATACCTCGTGCGACGGAAATACCGTGAGTAAAGAGGAGCGAGCTTATTTGGTCTGCCACTCCTTCGCCGTCAAACTTGCCAGCGGCTGCCACAGAAACAAGCGTGCACGACCTAGGTGGGAGGACTACATCGTCATCAGTAAGACGCAAGTGGTTGGGTCTCGCCTCTGGACAATCAGCTGAGCCGGTACTGTTGCAGAATGTAATCAAACTTTCCGGGATGCTGATGACGGCGCCATATTCTCTTAAAAAATCCATGCCAATAATGAGATCTTTGCAGCATGTGGCGAGAACGACGAACGGCGCAACGAAAGGAGAACCTCCGATCTCTACTCTCGCGGTGCATCTTCCAGTGGGCGTCAGTAACTGGCCGCCTGCCTTTCTTATATGAGGCCTCGTCCACGGCGTCTTCACTTTCTTGAGGCGAACGGCGAGATCCTGACTTATAATAGAAAAGTCGGCACCAGTGTCGACTAAGGCTGTCACTTTCTGGCCGTCAAGAAGAACACTGAGGTCGGCAGTCACAACTTCGTCGCTCTCACGTCTCCTCGGCTTTACGGCGTCATGCAGTGGGAGAAGTGGGGGGCTTTTTATCGTCATCTTGATGGCCTGCAACCTTACCCCCCGGAGGTCGCCGCCCTCAGTTCTCCCGGAGCGGGCTGGGTGACCTCCTTGAATTAAGGTCCGCGAAGGTGCGTCGGTGTGACGAAGGCGACTGTGCGGGAGATGGAGAGCGGGATCGACGTCCCAAACCCGGCTGGTGAGTAGGTATTGCCTCCTCGTCAGTGGTACGGCAGTCATCAAAGTGGGAACGGGATCCTTGGAAAGATGCGTCGTCGCGGCGTGGCATGTATTCGTCGTTGGTGCGTCGACCGTCAAACCATGGCCGAAGAGGGCGGAACTGATCACCGCGATGCCAGCAATGACGGGAAATATGGCCTGCACCTCCGCAGTTAAAACATAGTGGACGCCGGTCTACTGTGCGCCATGCGTCTGTCTTTCGGAGCGGTGGACGTCTCAGTATCTCCTCTTGCGACGTTGTCCATGGCACGGCTGTGGACGTCTGGTGGTATGGCGGTAGGACGTGTGGTCGCCTGAATGTCAGCTCTTGCGGCGGTGACCAAGGAGCCATTGGCGCCTGGCGGTATGGCGTCGGCATAGTGGGTGGTGGACGTCGAAGAGCGGCAGCGTAGCTCATGGGACGCTGCTCAGCATCAGGGTCAGCGGCAGAAAATGCTTGGCGGATTTCGTCGCGTACGACTTCAACGACGGACGCCATGGGTGTTTCAGCTACCGGTGTCCGGAACTTTTGCAGTTCTTCGCGAACTATCTCCCTAATCAGGTCTCGCAAGGAGCTCTGATTCTCCAACGTCATGGCGGCGGCATTGATTGGGGCGCTGCTGGACATGCGATCATACTGCCTGCATCGTTGATGAAGGGCCCTCTCGATAGCCGTAGCCTCCTTGATAAAGTCAACCACGGTAGTTGGAGGGTTGCGCAGTAGCCCGGCGAAAAGCTGCTCCTTTACACCACGCATGAGGTAGCTCAACTTCTAATCTTCACTCATGTTCGGGTTAGCGCGACGAAAGAGACGAGTCATATCCTCGGCGAACATCGCCACGGTTTCATTGGGTTTTTGAACCCGTAGCTCCAATAGCTGCTGCGCACGGTCCCGTCGATCGACACTGGCGAAGGTATCAACGAACTGTTGTCGGAAGTCGCTCCAAGTTGACAGACTAGCTTTTCTGTTCTCATACCAAGTACGAGCACTGTCGTCAAGGTAGAAATAGGCGCGAGAGAGTTTTTCCTGATTAGACCACTGATTGATCTTGGCAACACGCTCATAGTGCTCAAGCCAGTCGTCAACGTCTTCATGGGCGCCGCCACTGAAGCGATCGGGGACCAGCGGTTGAAAGAGTGTTACCTGGGATGGGTGTGTAGGCGAGCCGCCTTGGGGCACCTGTTGCGGGCTGGCGTTGGCCATTGGTTGAGGTAAGCGGCGCCTGGGAGAAGGTTCCTGAGAGGGGTGAGCTCTGGCGCGAGGCCTCGCAACCGCCGACTGAAGCGATGCACAGGAGTTGCAATGGGTGACAATGCGTCCGGGCTGGTTGAACGGCTCCCAGTGGGAGTGTGGAGCATCAGGCAGGGTTGCGGTCCAGCACCTCCACCAGTGTCGCGGTGCAGCGCGAACAAAAGACAGGGACACCTTGAGACAGTGAAACAGCGTGTTCAAATAGGCTGAACAGGAAGAACGTCTTCTTCGTCCTCGAATATCCCCAGGCCCACTACCTGGTGTCCGTTAAATCCCCCATCATCGTCTTCGTCTACATGCAATACACACGCGTCAATATATATATTAATCGAGAGAGAGCATGTCCGCCTCTTAAATTACAAAATATAATTAAAGACTTTAATACCACCTTATTCTCTTTTGGCGCCTACACCGCGATATCAGTATGAATATCTCTAGTGATGACTCCCGATTTATTTTTGAACTTACACAAAGACATCGATCCTCCTCGCAACGCTTGGCTCAAAGCGAAAAATGCCGTATAGGCTGAAACTCGGTGACTGCATCAAATAAAATGGATTCTCACAATGAGTGGGACACGCCTATTTTCTTTATTGACATGCATTACTTTTTAAAACATGCACTAGACATGAGACAGTGCCCTAACGCTGGTAGAGGAAGCTTTAACCTTCAATTTGTGATGGCCAAAAATAATTCTCAGGTGGTAGAAAATACAATTTTCCAACCATAGAACACTAAGAGGTCGCGTCAGTTGTTTGTTAACACAACATATTCTGCACATACAAATCTCTTTGCGGGGAATTATTAACTGAGTGCTTCACTTGTCACTGGTCCATGATCGGAATTTTAAAAGCCTGAAATGAAAAAGTGGGTATAAACAGCCCCCTGTGAAATAAATAGCTGCCAGACAGGAGGCCAAACGCTCGTTGTCAATAGACGGGGACCTAAGCCAAGCTCTTAAAAAATATCCCGGGCAGGCGCCGGGGGGGGGGGACTCTGCCCCCCGTGAAGCCGTCCGGGGGGGGCGGGGAGAGCGCCCCCATACTCTCCGCCTATGGTTTAGCCCTCGAGTCGCGACACGAGTCACACGAGCTGCAGTCTTCAGAACGGCGACGACGGGCAAGGCACCACCGAAGCACACGTCACAAGACCGAGCAATGGCGAACGGTGAAGGCCGTGCAGCACGGTCTATACTGGATGGCACGTTCTTTGAACCCGTATAGGATCGATCCGATGCTTCGGTGCCCAAAGCAAATTGTAAGCTTTGCGGAAAAGTAATTTCTGGTTCGCGGACATCGACGTCAAACTTCAAAGTCCATATCAAGCTAAGAAACGTAAATTTTATCCCAGGTGTTATAGTTGTGTCTCTATAATTGTCATACGTTCCTTTCAGTTCGAATACGTTATATTTATTCCCAGAGTGTACATCCAAAAGTGGATCAGAATATGAGCAGTACCTCAAGAGGCACGGGGTGCAGGTCTGGACGCGAGAAAGCAAACTAATGCGAGCGCACCAAGCAGCTAGAATCCACAGCAAGTCTGGGCAACTACTTTGGTTAAGCCAAAAACCGTCCACGTCAAAAGAAGTTCGATGAGCTTCTGCAGAACTTGGTTGTCAAGTCCCTGCTCCCTCTGCAATTTGTGGAGGAAGATGCTTTTCAGCAGTTCGTCAAAGGTAAGGGATGGCGTTCTAGCTGGAAGAGTTCTTGCTCTGTTGGTGTGTCAGGCGAATAACGCTGTAAGTCACATATTTTCAGGAACCGGCCCTGATGTGGTGCTGAAGTCTGTTAGAAAAGTGTCCGACCTTATTTTTTTTGCGAGCACCTGATGGATTTGAAACAAGCGCGCTTGCATCAGCCGACCTTGAGCCTTCGTGCTCATGCGTGAATTTTTTCCCGCCTGCCAATAGCGTCAGTCGCTGGGACTCAGCGTTTGAGTGAGATAGTGCGCAGCGCTCTCGTCGGTTTTTCATTGCAAGGAAAATGACGGAGCGACTGGAGCAGCGCTACTGCATCAAATTTTGCCAGAAACTGGGCGACAGCCAAGTGGAATTCATTGGGAAGATCAAGACGGCTTTCGGTGACGACGCTATGAGCCGCACACAGATTAAGGAGTGGTACAACCGGTTTAAAGACGGCCGCACATCGGTGGAGAGCGAGCCACGCTCCGGTCGGCCATCAACAAGCCAAAATGACCAGGTCATTGCCGAAGTGAACGCTGTGGTGATGCGGGACCGTCGTGTGACTATCCGGGAAATTGCGGAAGCACTTTCTCTGCACATTCCATTATGACCGAAGATTTGGCCATGAAGAGAGTTGCGGCGAAATTCGTGCCGAAACTGCTCACGGTGGAGCAAAAGCAACTTCGTGTTGAAGTCTCACAGGACATGCTGGATTTCACAAGCAGTCACCCTAACTACATGAACACCATTATCACTGGTGACGAGTCTTAGGTGTACGGGTACGACCCGGAAACCAAATCCCAGTCGTCACAGTGGAAGCATTCCACGTCACCAAGACCAAAGAAGGCCCGCCAAGTGCGCAGCAACGTCAAAGTGATGCTGAGTGCTTTCTTTGACTCCCGCGGTGTGGTACACCACGAGTACGCACCACAGGGTCAAACAATCACCAAAGAGTACTACAGGGATGTCATCCGTCGCCTGCGTGATGCTGTGCGGCGCAAGAGACCTGAGTTGGGGTCAACAGGAAACTGGCGCATACATCACAACAATGCTCCTGCACATTCCTCACACTTGGTTCAGACTTTTTTGGCGAAAAGTCAGACTCCTGTAGTTCAACAGGCTCCTTACTCTCCTGATATGGCCCCCTGCGACTTGTGGCTGTTTCCCAAACTCAAGAGGACATTGAAAGGAGAGCGATTTCAGACAAGGGAGGACATTATGGGTGCAACGACCGCTGAGCTAAACTCTATTCCGAAAGGGGCCTTCTCAGAATGCTTCCAACAATGGCAGCACCACTGGGAGAAGTGTGTGGAGTCCCAAGGGGGACTACTTTGAGGGGGGATTAGGTTTCCAACGCTCCAATTATGCCAGTTTTTTTTTCTTCCACCAAAGGTCGGATACTTTTCTAACAGACCTCGTAAATGACGCATTCGTAGAAAAACTTCGCAGCATTAGAAGAGTGCCGCAAGCGACGACACATGTGTGTACCACTGCGGACGTGTGGTCTAATTCAACGAAAGGCTTCATGGGTGTAACAGCACACTGGGTAACTAGGCAATCCCAATTATTTTGTAGGCCATTAAGTTATGCAGTTTTGCACCTGCTATTGTACGCGGGCGTTCTTGCACCGTTCGCGACTCCGCACACGAGACAGAAAGCATAACTTTTGAAAGAGGTTGACCGACGCGCTCACTCAGAGTAAATTTTTATCTTTGGGTGATTTTCTTGAAAAGCTCGAGTTGCACGGAACATCACGATTCACCCTAACAGCCATGCTCGGATTGGCAACAAATCCGACGTATCATTTGCCTCAAAGATTACTCAGTGCTGTTCATACCTAAAATTGCTCAGTCAGTGGATTCTGTTAATAACCCAGTGCAATTTACCCTGTCTTTTCAGATTGATTTCGACACGCTTGAACGCAAATCGACAGCTCTAGCTTGCAAACGCTTTCTTGGAACGCACTCATACGACCGTGTAGCAGAGCTGCTTTTGGATGTCTACGCAGACTTCAGCCTGGAAACGAAGCAAGTCGTAGGCACAGTGACCGACAGCGGAAGCAACTTTGTAAAGGCTTTCAAGGAATTTGGAATCGATGACACCACTGACGGTACGCATTAATGTCTCTCTTCAAATATATTTCTCTAAGCTATTTCGCCGGATCTGTGGTTGAAGAGTTCATATTTGTTTTGGTGAAGGAGGGAACGGGAATTTGCTGACCCATCTTGTTTCTTTGCAGACCGGGAAATCGATGTTACGTTTCCCCTTGAACTGTCGGGGTCATCGCTTCCTGATCATCTGCGGTGCGCGTGCCATACTTTAAGCCTCGTCGCCACGGCTGACGTCAAGAAAACCCTCAACAGATGTCCTACGTGCAGTCGTCTACCCAACAGTACAATGGTGAGGTGCGCTCAGTTGTGGGGCTCATCAAATCGGCTAAAGTCTGCAGAGACGGTGCTATCAGTTCTCGGAAGACAGCTGCCAACACCCTGAATCACGCGGTGGAGCTCTCTCTACCACGCAGGACTATCCGGCCATGAAGGCGGAATTTATCCGCTACAACACGAATATGTGCTCCTCTGCCGCAGTAGAGAGACTTTTCTCGTTCGCGAGTCTGGTGTTGAGGCCGAACCGACGATGTCTTGATGACGGCCTATTTGAGAAGCTCCTGTTGCTTAAGTGTAATTAACACACCAACCTTCTCAGCAAAATCTTTCTTGTGTGTTCAATAAATGCATACTTTTTTCACTTAGTGGGGTTCGTTAGTGATTCCGGAGATTTGCTTGCACTATGCTATTTCTGGTGTAGCTGATATTGTTGCCACCAAGTATGTCCTTTTCGGTGTACAATGCGTGTTACTCTTGCGGTGATGAATGAATGAATGAATGAATAAACTTTATTTGAAGTCCGGCTCCTTCGGGCGAGGCGGGGGGAAGAGGGGGATTGCCCCCTGTTCCGTCCCACTATCCGTCAATGATGGCGGTGCCTCAGATGACGCCGGGAAGTCCTTGGACCCGGGCGGCATCTTCGGCTTGCCGGACGGCCCAAAGCTGGTCGGAAAGCTTGTCGCTGGTGAGTGCCGCCTCCCAGCGGCAGCGACGCCGACGCAGCTGATCCGCAGTAGTGCCCGCAGCCGCGGCGGCGGCCGGCCCCTGCCCTCGCGCGGTGGTAGTAGCAAAGATTGCCCTCGCAGTTTGTCCCTGCCTAGCATGCGTCGCGTAGTGAGCGGCGGCAGCGACATTTTCTTTTTCCCGGCACATTCCCAAAGAATGTGCCGCAGTGTGGCTCTTTCCCCGCACTCTTTAATTTTTTTATTGCAACTGATACCTGTAAATATATCATTATTAACAATTGTGTACAGTGTAACCCTCTTTCGCAATGCCTTAGCGGTGCTCAGAGTACTGTGATAAACAAATACATTGCAAGTTTCATAGCGCTGCAACATTTGCAATATAATGCTGCACTTAATAAATGTTTTTTTCGGAGTATGAACATCCCCAAAATAAAAAGTATTTCAGTATCTGTATTGCTGTATCTGTATTCCGGAATACTTTTTTCTCCTTTTTGCGCAAGTATCTCCGAAAGATCCCACTACGTCAAAGACAAATATATCTCAGTATCTGTTTTCTAGGCTTCGAACTCATGTATTTGGATATCTGTATTCCGGAATACTTTTCAGTTATCTCTGCCTAGCCCTGGTCGTTATGATATTAACATCTTCTGACGACCGATGGCAATGTACGCTTGTACCACGCAATATTACTGCGATATTACATGTTGTATTGTGACGCCTGTATACATGACGCGTGTTTGTAAGCAGAGGAGGTTATTTTCGATGTAATCCCAAGCAGAAGCTTCGCTGTATGGTAGAACACTTGCTTGCCACCCAGACGGCCTGGGTGCGATCCTCATTCGGATCCGGAATTTTTTATGATTTATTTCATTTGCATCTTTCTCGATGTTTCGGTCGCGGACAAGATGATGATTTTTCGCTCAGAACTAACAATGCCGACGCTGACACCGACGCCGACGCCGGAATTCCTGCGAAACGAGCTCTTTAACGCTATCGCGTTAAAACGGCAACGCCGACAACAAACTGCTACCCCGAAGCTGACGACGCGGGAAGCGGCGGCTCAACGGCAAAAACACATTGTATATACTGTACACACGCGTTGTCACTCATTTACATACGTGAGTGGGCAATGTCACGGGTGATTTACGGTAAGCACGATCCCCAGTGATTTGCCCACTCGTCATGATTTCACTTCGTGGATATGCCAAATTTTTTACTTTGAGTCAGCCGCTACGAGGTGGAGCGTCGTGGTTTTGTAAGTGTACTAATTATGTGCACATCTTGGGTTATGTGCACATCTTGGGCTTACGAATAACATTTACTACATTGGCGTTTAAAAGGTAAATGAAAGTCTGACGTAACGTCATCACTCGCGTTAGAACACAGACGTCAGTATCATCGAAAAAAAAAGTGCGCGCTACGGTGCGATGATGTGTACATCATACGTCACTTTAGTTGGCGCACTCCTCCGGGATGGAGCAAATGCTTGAATATAGCTTGCTGAATCATTGGAATACAGATGTAATATATTTTTGACTGCTGGGTGTGTCCAGATAAACTCGAACACGAGGCCCGGGTCACCATTCCCGATTTGGATAAAATCTACTGTGGGCCTAGGCATTAAAGCCAGAACAATGGCTTCGGAGTTCTGTGAAAATTAATTTCTTTCGCCTGAAAAAAGTTACATAAATTTTGGCGGCGAAAAACGCTTTTCCGCCAATTTCGCAATTTTGGAACTTTGAGCGCGCCTAAGTACAAAACCGTGCGCTTCTTAATAACTATATTTATTCCCCTCAAAGAACAAGTAATATAGAAAGTTGTACATTAATCATTTTCCTTACCTTTCGAAAAAATTGAGGCGAAAAAAATCACAAACATGGCAAACTTCACAAATTACCTGTATATTAGGAATGTATTGCTATAATCAACCTGAACTGGGGATAATAAATCTCGGTACATTTTAAAGTTGATACCACAGCTTTCTTTTTAAGGAACGTTCGCGGTTTTATCGAGCATCGTTTTACTACATAATTGTGATGAAACATAACTGGTTTACCATAGAACCCGGAAGTTTGAAAGTAATTTTCTCAAAAATGCCATTTATGTCTTTTTTTAATCTCTCTGATTGAATTCAAAGACCTCATTGACCATTCTGCTTTAAAAAAACGTTGCATTATTTTGGTTGCTAAGAATTTCTAACGCATCACACGTAACCAAGTGAGCCTTGAGGCCACGCCGTTCTTTATGAGCTGAAAATGGGATATAAGTTGTTCAAAATAATTCTACGCAACATAATCAGAAAACAGCGAGTGCAAAACAACACATTCGCAGCCAGTTTGCATGATACAGCAAGCTTAATCTTACGATCAGCCGCTTGACAAATCCGCGGCAGCGGCCGCTCGATGCTGCGCGCACTCACATTACATGAGTGCCGCTTCGACGGCGGACGAGCTCCGTTTAAGTGTGAGAACTACGCTCAGTGGACGAATGAATGCACCATTGGGAAACGTACAGGCTGTTAAGCTCAAGGGTCATATACAATGAAAACTCTGACAGGAATCTTGCAGTGAGTGCCCTGCGCTCATGTGTTGCTGCCTCTCGTCTGATGGCCTAAACACATTTATGTTCCCTCTATCAGCAACATATTGTCACGACGCAGACACAGCAGAAGTGGAATGCAGGACAGCTCACTTTAATTGAACAAAGCACTGACATGCTGATCGGGCGTGAGCCTCGTCTTTCTCTCTCGCTGCTCGTGCTCTTCGTTGTTCTCATGCTGCATATTGGATGCGGCATTTGCCTCCTCCAGAGAGCATCGTCCCGATGCTCTACTACAAAAGACGGTGTAGTAGACGTATGGCACAAGTCAATGCGAACAATAGGGCTTCATTCGCACAACATGCACGATTTCTGGTTTGTGCTGGTGAGTTCGCGAGGGACTGTCGGGAATGACCTCGTAGTTACCGTCACTTAGGCGTCGTACAACTGTGTAGGAACTGAAATACCTCTTCAGTAATTTTTCAGAAAGTCCCCGCCGGCGGATAGGACTCCAGACCCACACTTTCTCGCCTGGCTGATAGATGACGTATCGATGTCGCAGAATATAACGTTGTGCGTCGTAATTCTGCTGCCGGGTGATCCGGACGCGCGCAAGCTGCCTCGCTTCTTCAGCTCGTTGAGTAAAAGCTTCAGCGTCCCAGTCTGTATCATTGCAGTCATGCAGTAACATGGAATCAAGCATGGTCGTCACTTCACGGCCATGAAGAAGACTAAATGGTGTCCGTCGCGTAGTTTCTTGCTGAGCTGTATTATAGGCGAACGTGACGTACGGTAGATTGTCATCCCAATTTTTATGATCCACGTCGATGTACATACTGAGCATGTCGGCAATAGTCTTCTTGAGGCGTTCTGTTAAGCCGTTGGTTTGCGGATGGTAAGAAGTGGTTTTTCGATGGGCTGTTCCGTTGAGCTCAAGCACTGTCTTCAGGAGCGTGGCCGTGAAAGCGGTACCTCGGTCCGTTATTATGACTGTCGGAGCACCGTGCCTCATAACGATATTTTCTATAAAGAATCGTACGGTTTCTACTGCGGTGCCGCTTGACAATGCCTTTGTTTCCGCGTAGCGCGTGAGATAATCGGTGGCGACTATTACCCACTTGTTCCCTGTATGTGAAGTCGGAAATGGTCCGACAAGGTCCATGCCGATTTGGGCAAAAGGCACCGTGGGCGCTTGAACTGGTTGTAGCAGTCCAGCTGGTTTTAGAGGTGGCGATTTCCGTAGTTGACAATCGAGGCACGTGGGCACGTAATTCTTCACAAAGAGGAAGCCTTGGCCAGTAGTATTTCTGTTGGAATCTGGCCAATGTCCGCGTGTATCCGAGGTGACCGGACGTTGCCTCATCGTGGCAAGCACTTAGTACCTCCTCGCGAATGGACGTCGGGACGACAAGCAGGTGAGTGCTGCCTCTGGAAGAAAAGTTCTTCTTATAGAGTACACAACTACACAAGCAGAATGACGGCAGGCTTCTTGCAAACGTTCTAGGGACGCTTGTAGTCCGGCCATTCAAAAATTCAATAAGGGGAAGCAACTCGTTGTCTTCCTCTGCTTGCACGAAATCGTGGCGGTGTCGACGACTCCAACAAACGCCATGTCATCATCTTCTGTGACATCGTCGCGCTTTATCGGTGACCTTGATAAGCAATCGGTGTCGGAGTGCTGCCGTCCCGACTGATAGACGACCGTCATATGAAATTCTTGAAGGCGCAAGCTCCACTGTGCTAGCCGACCAGACGGGTCTTTCAAGTTGGTCAGCCAGCAGAGGGAATGATGGTCGCTGACTACGTGGAAGGAACGGCCGTAGAGATATGGGCAAAACTTCATAACTGCCTATACGACAGCAAGACATTCTTTTAAAGACGATAGTTTTTCTTGGGATACTTCAACGCAGAAATTTTGGTCCGTCCGTCTGTCTGTCTGTCACCCGATTCAGCCACCCAGCCATTCGGCCAAAGTTTAACTAGTTGCTGAACGCCCAGCCATCTTGAACTGATGTTTGCATTCATACTTGTGAACATTTTCGATTAAGAAGCAAGTATTACGCAATTTGAGGTGCAACATCAATACATAATTATCAGGTCATGTGTTCCTTTATTAGAAAATGCATAGATACGTAATTCTAAAGACCCTAGTGTTTGTGTAGGCTGCGCCGAAAATGCGACGCTGCGCACGAACTGCGACTCTATGCACAAAAAAGCCTTCTGCCGACGATATGGGGCTGCCGCTGTGGAGTAGTTGAACTCGGCACGGGAAAGCGTCCTACTTGCATATGCGATCACCCGCTCGGTGGAGTCTTGCCGCTGGACGAGTACAGCGCCCAAACCTGCGTTGCTGGCATCTGTGTGGATCATGGTAGGAGCGTCCTCGTCAATGTGAGCAAGCACAGGTGGTTTCTGCAGGCGTTGTCGGAGATCTTCAAATGCCGCTTGTTCATCGTCGCCCCATACGAAGGGAACGTCTTCTCTTGTTAGGCGTGTTAACGGCGAGGCTATGTGCGAGAAATTGGCAATAAATCTTCGGTGGCATGCGCAGAGGTCAAGAAAACGTCTCACTGCTTTCTTATTTGTTGGGGCTGGGAATTTTCTGACGGCCGCAATCTTGTCGGGGTCAGGTAGAACACCTTCGTGGCTCACAACATAGCCTAAGAACTGGAGTTCCTTGAAACCGAAATAACATTTCTCGGGTTTCAGTGTCAGGCCGGCAGACCGTATTGCTCTGAATACCAAAAGAAGCCTTCTTATGTGTTCCTGAAATGTTTCCGAGGAAACAATGACGTTGTCGAGATATACCAGACACGTCTGCCACTTAAGGCCTGATAGAACGGTATCCATGAGTCTCTGAAATGTTGCTGGAGCTGAGCACAACCCGAAGGGCAAGACTTTAAATTCATAAAGCCCGTCAGGCGTTACAAAGCAGTCTTTTTCTCTATCGCGCTCATCGACCTCAATTTGCCAATATCTACTTTTTGAGGTTGATCGACGAGAAGTAGCATGCATTCCTCAGCCGGTCAAATGAGTCGTCCATGCGCAGTAATGGGTATACGTCTTTTTTGTCACGCGGTTCAGCTTGCGGCAGTCGACACAAAAAGCGCAAGCTGCCGTCTTTCATTTTAACCAGCACTACCGGCGATGCCCAAGGCCTTTTTGACGGCTGGATGACGTCATCGTCGAGCAATTCCTTCACCTGTTCTTGGATTGCTTCGCGCTCTTTCGGTGCTACGCGGTAAGGGTTTCGTCGAATTGGCCTTGCCGCCTCCTTCGTTATTATCCGGTGCTTCGTCAGTGGTTTGATTGACCCTTGAAGTCGATGAGAAGCAATCTTTGAACTGGTGAAGAAGGTCCACCTAGACGCTGTCTCTGCGGGGATGATAAATCCGTGCTCACGTCAACAGGTGGTAGGGCTAACGCGGCTTGCGGCTCTTGCTGCTGCACTGCAAAGCACTCGCGGATTTCGGCAATTTCGTCGAAGTAGGCAACTGTGGTGCCTTCTGTAATGTGTCGTCGCTCGTTGCTGAAATTCGTCAACAGGACCTCTGCTTGTCCGTGCAAAACACTGACGAGACTTCTGGCAATGGCAACACCTCGAGAGAGTAATATCGTCGATACTTGTTCAGCGACACCTTCTCCAGTATGCTGTGTGTTGCACGCGACAGAAACAAGGCGGCACGATAACGGTGGTACTGTAACGTCGTCGATGACGCGCAGGCACTTTCGGTGTAGCGCTGCACTTTGATCCGCTGAGAAGGTCAGTACACCGTCCGGTATATTGATGACGGCACCGTATTCCCGCAAGAAATCCATCCTTAAGCTTGCCTGTTTGCAACACTCAGAAAGAATGACGAAAGTTGCGACGAATGAGGAATCCCCTATCTTGATTCTTGCGGTGCACTTTCCAGTAGGTGTGAGTAGCTGCCCTCCAGCTACTCTAATCTGCGGTCCCGTCCATTCCATTTTCACTTTCCGGAGCTTGTCTGCCAGATTCTCACTCATTATCTACATTAGCGGAGGCCCAGGCGTGGCCTCTGTCGCTCCTAATGCTGCGACAGGCGCCGCATCATGTCGACCGCCTGCACAGAGCCCACGGGGGCGCTGCTCTCTTTCGGTCGCCCAGGGGATTCCCCCCGGTGAGTAAAAGTATACAGAAGAGTACAACCGAGGAAGATGTAGTACTTGAAAATTTCAATTGGAAGAAGGCCGAAGGAAAAATTCCTAAGCGCACTACTCCGGGCTTAGATGGGGTTCCCGTCAGCCTAATTAACGAACTAGGACAGAGCACTAAAGAAGCACTGCTGAAAGCCGTAGAAAAGTGCTTACAGGAGAGGGAAATACCAGACAGTTGGCGAAAAAGTAGAATGAACTTAATCTATAAAGGCAGGGGGAGAAAAGGATAACATTCGCTCGTATAGACCGCTAACTATTACATCGGTGCTATACCGGTTGGCGATGCAGGCAGTAAAATTAAAAATTGAAACGTGGGTAGAGCAAAATGATATTTTGGGAGAACTCCAGAATGGATTCCGAATCGACAGGCGGTTAGACGATAACCTGTTTGTTCTTACACAGTGTATAGAAATATCAAAAATAGAAAACAGGCCCTTATACGTAGCTTATCTAGACATCACCGGGACATATGACAACGTTAATCAGAAAATTTTGTGGGATATATTGAAGGAAGTGGGCATAGGTGATGACTGTATACAGCTTTTGAGGGAGATATACCGAGAAAATACAGTTTGTGTAGAATGGGAAGGAATAAGCAGCAAGGACAGCGTTGACATTAGCAAGGGGCTGAGACAGGGATGTCCTTTGTCCCCGCTGTTATTCATGCTGTACATGGTGAGGATGGAAAAAGCGCTAGAAGGTAGCAACATTGGATTTAATCTGTCACACAAACAGGCAGGCGCGATGGTTGAGCAGAAGCTTCCAGGTCTATTTTATGCTGACGATAATGTCTTATTTGCGGACAGTCAAGATGATATACAGCGGCTGGCAGATATATGCGGAAGGGAGGGCGAGTCTCTAGGACTAGGTTTTAGTGCAACAAAATGTGGATTGATGGTATTCAATGATCACGAAGACCATGCGTTCTTAATACAGGGCCAAGAAATACCGAGGGTAAGCGAATACAAGTACCTCGGAGTGTGGGTAAATGAGGGGGGATAGATATATGGAGGTACAAGAGAAAGCATCGGTAACAAAGGGAAAGAGGAATGCTGCAATCATGAAGCACAGAGCGTTATGGGGATACAATAGGTACGAGGTGCTTCGAGGGCTGTGGAAGGGTGTGATGGTTCCGGGGCTTACATTTGGGAACTCAGTGGTGTGCATGAAGTCAGAGGTGCAATCTGGAATGGATGTAAATCAAAGGACTGTGGGACGCTTCGCGTTGGGCGCTCACGGGAAGACGACAAATGAGGCTGTAAAGGGTGATATGGGATGGACGGGCTTTGAAGTGAGGGAAGCGCAGAGCAAAATGAGATTCGAAGAGAGGCTGAGGAAAAATGAAGGTAGAGTAGATGGGCAGGGAAGGTTTTCAGGTATTTGTATAGAAAAAGCGTCGACACGCAGTGGAGAAAAAGAACTAGGAGGCTCACCAGTAAATATACGGCTAGCAGTGTGGGCGACATGGCAACAAGGGGAGCATTAAGCGAAAAGTCAGAGAGGCGGAGAGGACTTATTGGATGACAGCGATGGAAAAGAAGCCGGCTCTCAGTGACTACCGAAAGGGAAAAAACGAAATAAGGAGGGAGAGGTTTTATGATAATTCAAGGGGAAGCGCTTTACTGTTTGAGGCAAGGTCGGGTTGCCTTAGAACGCGTAGCTATAAAGCGAGATTCTGTAACGAAGAAGAACAATGTACATGCTGTGGGGGAACTAAGGAAACGATGGAACATGTACTGATTGAATGTGGCGATATCCACCCAGATATACGTGTGGACACGAGTCTACATGAAGCCTTGGGTTTTAGGGACAACAATGGAAAGCTGAACACGTCCGCGATAGAAATAAGTAAGAGACGGTTAGAGTATTGGTGGCAGAAAAGTAGAGATAAAGGACAAAAATGAAGAAGGGGGAAAATAAGGTCATTCTGCCTTAAGAAGCAGAGAGATGGACCGTGAACTTATATTTTTCTTTGCTGTAATAACATAGATTTAATCAATGTAGATAAGGCATTAGGCCACCATAAAAAGAAAGTTTTTTTTCGAGCCTGGTGGCAGACATGTCACCGCCCCGTTATAAAGGGGACGCTCATAGCATCCATCCATCCACTGCGGAGCCGACCAGCTTAACGTATGGGACAGATCTGCGTTCTCTATGCAGAACTAGTGCCCCAAGCCCCCTGTCCCTTCCAGCCGCCTCCACCGCACCAGCAGCCCCTGGACGTGCAATTGGAGCTGGACAACCTCAGCAAAAGGCGGACACCGGCGTGTGAGTTCCACCAGTCAGCCGTAGCGAGACTCCGTGACAGGCTACGGGGGCATCTTCTGCTGTTCACGGACGGGTCTGTCCGGGACAGCTCCCGCTCTGCCGCGGCTGATTGTGTCATACCAACGACTGGAACTACCATCCGGTGTCGCCTTCCTTTTCACGCCAGCTCCACTGCAGCCGAATTGGCTGGTCTTCACCTGGCAGCCGAGTACCTCGCTGCTACAACACCCCAGCTGCCCGTGGCGATTCTCTGTGACTCCGGGCCAGCCCTACAAGCGCTGCTGCAGCCAGCCCAAGCCGGGATCACCGTGGCGCTGCTGCACGCCAAGCTCACAGCCATCAGAGCTAGCGGTATGCGTCTGTTCCTCCACTGGCTTCCCTCGCATGTTTGGATAGCCTGAACGAGGAGGCCGCCGCCGCCGCTAAGGCAGCACACCACAGCGACACTCCAGTCACCAAGGCGGTAGCCCTGTCAGAATACTCTCGGCAGCGACTGCGGCAGCTGCTACCAACGGCCCACCCTGACGTGCGAGTGGCAAGCGGCAAACCGCCACCGCCCCTTCCGGAGACCGCCCTGGAGAGGCGGGAGCGGTGGCTGCCGCTGCGCGTGCGGACCGGCAGCGTCTGGCCTGCGGCACGCATGTACTCCAAGGGTCGCTGCCCATCCCCTGCGTGCCGCAGATGCGGCGACGACGAAACACTGGAGCATATCATATGCTCCTGCCCTGCTTGGCCGCTGAACGATGTGTGATGGCGCGCCGCTATCGCCTGCTGGGTCTCCCTGCGACAACTGCGGAGGACTTCCTTTTTCCCGCGCGGTCGAAGATACCGGTCCTTCGAGCGTTCCTCGAGTTTGCCGTTCCTGCAGAACTCGCCGCCCTATAGCCCAACGCTTGCCTTCGTGCTCCTGCCTGTGCTGACAAGATACCCTCTTGCCATGCTACTCTCTCGTCCTTTCTATCTTCTCTTCTTCCTATCCTCTTTACTTCCCCTTCCCCTTCCCTAAGGGCGCTGAGCCGTGCCCCCACGTCGGGAGGCAGAAAATGGCGCCCTTTTATATATTCTTCTTTTCCCCAACCACTCTTTCACTCCGCACCGGTGTCGACCAGTGCCGTCACGTCGTGACCGTCAATCGTCAATGCAATGTCGGCGGTAACAACCTCGTCTTTCGTCGAATCATTGGAAATTTTCGGCTCTTCGTACGGCAGTAATGGGGGGATTTTCAGCACTTCGACGAGTCGCAACCTTCCCCCCTTGAGATCGCTGCTTTTAGTTTCCCAGGCGTGGACTGGGAGATCTGCCTCTCGGCATGTCAGTGGTGCTGCGTCTAGTGGATGCAGAATAGCGTCCAGGAGAGGGCGAGCGCGACCGGAACCCAGGAGAAACGTCCCAGGAGGTCGTCATACTCGTATCGACGTCAGGTGTTTCGTTGAAATGGCGCCGAGGAGTAGTGGACGGAAATCCTTGGTACCCTGCGACGCGATAAGGGCAATACCGAACGATGTGGCCTGCTTCCCCACAATGAAAGTACATGGGCCCATAATCAGGGGTGCGCCATGTGTCCGTTTTGCGAAGCGGTGGTTGCATCGGCGGCGAAGTTTCCCTGCGGTACCAAGGCGCTGTCGGCGGCTGATGCTGATGGTACTGCTGCGTTGTCGGCACGTTAGATGGCTGTCGGCGGACAATGTCTGCGTAGCTTGCTCTTGGAGCGTTGGTGGTCGGCTCGGGAAGCGAAAGCGCTTGCCGAATCTCCTGGCGCACAACTTCTGCAACTGACGAAATTGCGCATCGGCTTGGCAACGAGCTTCTTCATGTCTTCTTGCACGATTTCTCGTATCAGTTGGCGCAAAGAAGACTCGTCAGGTGTTGTCACTGTGGTCACGGCTGTAGCGCTGATTTGTGCGTTGTTGGTTAGGCGGTCATACTGGCGGTAGCGTAGCTGCAGTGCGCGTTCGATGGCTATCGCCTCCTTTGAAAATTCGTCGACGCTTCTAAGCGGGTTTCGCACGAGACCACCAAAGAGCTGCTCCTTAACGCCGCGCATGAGGTGCATGAGGTGGCTGATCTTTTTGGCTTCGGACATACCGAGATCTGCTCGATGAAATAGCCGCGCCTTGTCCTCAACAAACAACGCAACGGATTCATTTGGTTTCTGAATCCGTGACTCGAGGAGTCGCTGTGCAAGCTCTCGTCTTTCGGTGCTTGCGAACGTGTCGAGAAACTTCCGCGGGAACTCGTCCCAAGATGACCATACGCGATTCGTGAACCATGTGCGGGCTCCGTCTTGAAGGGGGAAATATACGTAGCCTAATTTCTGTGCGGCGTTCCACCCGTTAACGTTGGCTGCGCGCTCGAACTCCTCGAGCCAGTCATCCGCGTCCTCATATGGGTTGCCATGGAAGGCCACAGGGATACGAGGGTTCAAAACTGTCACCTGTGTCGTGCTGGGGCTGGTCATGTCGGGGACACTGCTTCCAGGCGTGGTCACCTGTGTGGTGCTGGGGCTGGTCATGTTGGGGCCACTGCTTCCAGGCGCGGTCACGCTTTCTGGCAAAGGACCGAACTCTGGGCTCAGGCCTAACAGGTGGTGGCTGGTGCGGTGAACGGGTGTATCGACGCGCGGAAGTCTTTCAAGGCTAGATGCGGGGCTGTTGGCAGGCGTCCCGAACATTTACCCAGCGCCTCCACCAGTGTCACGACGCAGACACAGCAGAAGTCGAATGCAGGACAGCTCACTTTAATTGAACAAAACACTGACAAGCTGATCGGGTGAGAGCCTCGTCTTTCTCTCTGGCTGCTCGTGCTCTTCGTTGTTCTCGTGCTGCATATTGGATGCGGCAATATGATGCAAAAGTAAGCCTGTGAAATCTAAAGAAACATGTCAATAATGCTCACGATGGTCGAATAACTGAAACTCCAGCTGCTGTCATTTTCAGAACAGAACACTGGTGGCAACCGGCCGTGAACAGGAGTTTGTCCAAGTGGTTTGCTTTGTAAAGCGCCGCTTTTACAATGCTGTATTCTTGTGTGTCCGCAGATATAATACTCAACGCAAGCCACGCGTTTATCACGATATTTCGTGGTTTCCGACATGACAGCAGGGAAAGAAAGATGCCTGTGTGATGTAAGCTACTGAAGGCGCTCGCTTCAAAATTTGCCGCAGAGGTTTCGTTGAATAATATAGCCCCTACACCGAACAGCCTTCAAGTTTCACAGTGTTGCATGCCTTATCTCATTTGTCCCCTGAGCGCAGTTCTCACGCGCAAGAGGAGGTCGTCCACCGTTGAAGCGGCACTCGTGTAATGTGAGTGACCGCAGCATGGAGCGAACGCCTCCGCGGATTGCAGAAGAAAGCTTGCTGTACCATGCAATATGGCTGCGCATATGTTGTTGTGGACTAGCTGTTTTGTGATTATATTGCGTACACAGCAAACGGGTTCGAGCCTTTTGGGGAGTTTTGGGCTCGGCTCTTAACTTGCATCGTAAAGGTACTACGCAAAACCCCCCTACAAAAAGGAGGTTATAGGGTGTTGGCAAGATGGCGGTGCCTGTTGAAGCGAGAGCCGTCCACTTCGAATCTTTCAAACCGCCGGCTTGCATTATTAAACACATTCATTCCCAAATAATGCTCGTATTTGATTTAGATTTGAGTAATGAGGCTACGCTAGCTGTATACTGCCGATAAAATAGCTCCGTTTTTGATATGCACAGTTGATTTGTGGCAGTGGCGTAGCCAGGGGGTGGCACACCGGGCACGTGCCCCCCCCCTTCCCCCCCGCGAAATTTTTTTTTCGCCATGGCATACAGAGCGAAAAATGACAATTTCAAGGAGGTGCCCCACCCGAAATCAAGGAGGTGCCCCCCCCCCCCCCCGAAAAAAAATTCTGGCTACGCCCCTGATTTGTGGTGCACAAGGCTCAAGAAGGTTTCTTTAAATTGTTCGCTCGTGTTGTCTGTAGCAGCGCAGAGATGGCGACGCTGTACTCATTCCCCTGTTCCAAAGATAAGGTAAATACGGACACAAGTGCAGCCAAGATCGGTATTAGGGGTCTTGAAGAATACTCGATTGTGCCATATGTCGAAAAGAAAGCGATGTGCTTCGGCCCGTCAGACGCAACATTGAACCAAACGCGCCACGGAGATGCAGCAGCAGTGACTTTCTGCAGCAGGTTAATTTAATTCCGCACTTGAGGTTTCTACACTATATTTAGTGTTTTTTATATCTAGATGGCGCTGTAGGTGCTAGCGTCAGTGGGCGTGGCGGCTTGCAAAAAAAAAGAATATTTGGGGCACTATGCTAGCGTTTCACAGACATTTCTTGCTGCTATTTATCACTGGGATATATTAGAATATCGACAACAAGGTGTATACGCACAAACATCACATTTGCACACAAGTACGCACAACACAGGAATCGAACTCGCGATCACACGCACCGAAAGCAAACACCATAGCCATTACACTACAACGCCACCACTTGCTTGTTTGTTTTTTCACGGGGTTATATATGTACAAAGCTGCTGGTAACCCGTCGAAGGACTTCAAATTTGTGTTCTCGTAGCATCGGCATGTATTTGTCCTTGCTTAAGGGGGCCCCTGCAACACTTTTTTAAGTAGTTATGGAATGGATTTACTACAGGAGCTTAGTACATCACGAATTCACCGCCGCAAAAATTTTTAGAATCCGTCCACTACGAGCTGAGTTACAAAGATTTGTCGCACCCTTCAATTGCATTCTCTCTTCTCTCGTCCCGACGAAATCGTTGGAAGCTAAGCAGGGAGGCATGGCACGGAGAAAGAAAATATGTCACGCGCTCCTCGTGACCTTGAGAACTTTTTCTGTTTTTTTTTTCTTCGAATATGCTGCTTTTCCGTGCGATCGCGCGCGCACGCATGGACAAGTCGCGGCCTCCCGCGGCGGCCCTAGTAACGACCGAGCACGCCATGCTCAAATCAGCCAATGGCTGATACAATGGCTGTGACGAGTGATTTTTGAGCTTGTAGCGTCATTTGTCGAGAGAAGAGAAAGCAATTTTTAGCTGACTTTGAGAATTTCTTCTGAATTCTATGCCGCGTGCTGCGCAATAATATTTGGCTCGCGTGTTTTCGGGAGCCTCGACTACCGATCGGCAGCGTTTTCTGATCAGGCTCAAAAAGTGTTGCAGGGGCCCCTTTAAGGCCAGCACATAAACTGCGGAGCCTCATACAGACCAAGGTAAGCACCATTGGCTCCGAATTATTGGGTTCGTCGTGTCGTGCCGATTGCAAAATGGAAACGTGGGCCCTCTTGAGCGCTTATCCACTTGTCTACATTGCATCGTTCGCCCGAAATTCGTGGATACCAGCGTGACAATGTTATCCTCAGATGGCCGAACGTATTTGCATTCCATAGCCGTATGTTGTAGAGCAACTTTTGTTATTTCTGCCGCGAGCTGCACGCGTCCCGTGGCAGCGGCGTGTTCCGAGCTGTTCGAAGACCGCCTGTTTCCATTGTAGGTATCTGGGCCTGCCGCCGCACAGAACCCTTCAGAGACGAGGACGAGAGACTGAGCAACACATATTTATCATTTCAAGACTCCGCCGTGACTGATTGGTTGGTTGGTTGGGTCCTAGAGGAGTGGCTCAACCCACCACAGGGCATCGGCCATGAATCGTGCGGCAGTGGGGTTTTGGAAAGAAAAAAAAAGCCTAAAAAAAACAGTGTTCTTATGTAAGTAAAAAGGTTAGTTTTGTTTACGGTATTTTATGGATTGTTAAACAAAAAAAATATAAATAAAAGTTAAAAAGAATTCAAAGAAAAAAAATAACGAGTAAAAATACCCGAGATAAATTACTGAAGAAATTAAGTAATAAGTATATACTTGTGATGTTAGCATGGCAGTCGCTTTGATTCTTTTATATAATTAAATACCAACTCATATACAGGGTGCCCCAGCTATCTTTAGCCAGGGTTTAAAAATATGCCGACCCACGCAATGACGACGCGACCACATGCATGTTGCTTACTGTTGCCTGGAGTGAGTCAGGCTATTTTTTGTGTTCTGATTAATTTTTAATTATGCCACTTTAATAAACTAACTTTGGAAGCAACAAAGATGGGCCAAAAATTCCAATGAGAAAGTTGTAGATCGGTTCGCAAAACGTCCGATTAGACAGTTTCAAACTAAATACCTGTTAATTATTAGTATTTTTCTGCTTCTGCTAATTACAAATGCCCACGAAATAAAAAAAAATACCACGTGACACACACACTTGTGCGCCTACGCGCGCCGCGATTCTAGTGCTCCCAAACGTTCCGCGTACGAACGATACGCTTCCCTCGCACCGGTCCATGACAGCGATAACGTATTCATCGCACAGCCACCACCATCGTCGCTGCCCTGTCGAGACAACACAATCGCGCAAACGCTATGGTCGTTTGCATGCGGAACGTTTGGGAGCGCTAGAATCGCGGCGCGCGTAGGCGCGCAAGTGGGTTTGTCACGTGGTATTTTTTTGTATTTCGCGGGCATTTGTAGTTAGCAGAAAAATACTAATAATTAACAGATATTTAGCGGCTGGTAGAGCGGCCGTTTCTGCATACCTCGGGAGGTGGTCAATCACCACAATAACCCAGTGCTTTCCGGCGGATGTGTATGGTAGAGGACCGTAAATGTCTATTCCATAGAGTTTCCTATAAATACACTAGAGGGAACTCTGGCGCTAGTGTCGATGGGGGCTGCAACGCACGGCGCTTCAGCCAGCATGGGAATCATGGGTAGTACACAAATTTGCCTAGTCTTGCCTAGTCTTCGTTCTTTTGGCTGCGTATGGCCCGAATTCGCTTTGCCGCAATACAAAGTTCAACAAAGGTTTAGCAGTTACGCTTCACCACCTTCACCTTTTTAGGCTCACGATTCAAATATGCTCACGAAGTTCACAACGGTCCATCTTTTTATCCGAAACTGAACGAAAACGCACCAATAAACAAAGCCACAACTGCGTTTGAAGCCGGGAAGCACGAAGACTAGGCAAATCCGTGTACTACCCATCATTCCCATGGTGGCTGAACGATCGCAGCGCCAGAGTCCCCTCTAGTTAATTTTAGGAAACTCTATGGTCTATTCCAACGCGGTCAAATGGTCGCATTGGGCACGGCAATGGCTGCATTGGTGCAGAAGGGTGACAAGGATCGGGCTTGCGGCATTGGCACGCTGTACAAGATCGAACGTACTTTTGCACGAACGTGTACATGCCACGCCAATAATAGCGAAGACGCAATCTGGCGTAGGTTTTAAACGGAGCAGCGTGTGCGCTCTGTGGATCGGCATAAAAACCGGCGCATATGCTAGCGCGGATTTACCTGGGTATGACAAGCAGTCATTTGCGGCCGTCCGATTGGTAGTTGCGGCGATAAAGAATTCCATCACGGATGGTGAAGTGAGGGGCTTGTCGGCATAGCGCTCAAGATGGCGGGCGTGCGAGCGAATCAGATAGGTAATCCATCAAAGACGCAATGCACGTATCTTTGCATTGCTCCGAAGCCATGTCGATGGATCGTAATGGTGAAAATGAGTTGTCTAGAAGGGAGACACTCGCAACGTCAGTGGGAAAAGGCGTACGCGAAAGAGCATCAGCATCGGCATGCTTCTGGCCTGAGCGGTAGATAACCCGGATGTCGTACTCTTGGAGCCGCAGAGCCCATCATGCCAAGCGGCCGGAGGTGTCTTTGAGGGAGGACAACCAGCACAGTGCGTGATGATCGGTAACAACATCGAAGGGTCGACCGAACAGGTAAGGCTGAAATTTCGTAATGGCCCAGACGATGGCGAGACATTCTTTTTCAGTAACTGAATAATTTGCTTCAGCTTTCGTGAGTGTACGACTTGCGTACGCAACAACATAGTCTTGGTAGCCGGGCTTTCGTTGTGCGAGGACAGCGCCAAGACCGACGCCGCTAGCATCCGTGTGGATTTCTGTAGGAGCACTTGCATCGAAATGGCGCAGTATGGGTGGTGTTGTGAGTAGCTGACGTAGAGTCGCAAACGCATGATCGCAAGCCCGGGACCAGGAGGATAGATTGGGGTCTCCCTGAAGCAGGTCTGTCAAAGGGGCCATATTCCTGGCGAAATTGCGAATGAAGCGGCGGAAGTATGAGCAAAGCCCAATGAATCTACGCAGCTCTTTCAAACACGCTGGTCTCGGGAAATCTTTAACAGCACGTAGCTTAGCGGGATCAGGGAGTACGCCATCCTTCGACACGACATGTCCGAGTATAGTCAGCTTGCGTGCCCCAAAGTGACACTTCTTTAAGTTTAGTTGGAGGCCAGCTTCAGCGAGACATCGTAAAACCTGCTCCGAGCGACGAAGGTGCGTGGGGAAGACGGCGCAAATACCACCACGTCATCCAAGTAGCACAAGCACGTATTCCATTTCAGGCCTCGTAGAATAGTGTCCATCATGCGCTCAAATGTTGCCGGCGCATTGCAGAGGCCGAATGGCATCACAATAAATTCGCATAAGCCATCCGGCGTGATAAATGCAGTTTTTGGCCTATCGTCTGTATGCATAGGCACTTGCCAATAACCAGACCGTAGATCAAGGGAGGAAAAAAACTTCCCACCTTGTAAACAGTCTAAGGCGTCGTCGATCCGGGGCAAGGGACAAACATCCTTTCGTGTTATCTTGTTTCATCATCATTATCATCAGCCTGTCTACGCCCACTGCAGGGCAAAGGCCTCTCCCATGTTTCGCCAATCAACCCGGTCCTGTGCTTTCTGCTGCCACGTTATACCTGCAAACTTCTTAATCTCATCTACCCACCTAATTTTCTGTCTCCCCCCTCACGCGTTTGCCATCTCTTGGAAACCAGTCAGTAACCCTTAATGACCAGCGGTTATCCTGCCGACGTGCTACGTGCCCGGCCCATATCCATTTCTTCTTGATTTCAACTATGATATCATTAACCCCCGTTTGTTCCCTAACCCACTCTGCTCTCTCCCTGTCTCTTAAGGTTACACCTATCATTTTCCTTTCCATCGCTCGCTGCGTCGTCCTCCAGTTTAAGTTGAACCCTCTTTGTAAGTCTCCAGGTTTCTGCTCCGTAGGTAAGTACCGGTAAGATGCAGCTGTTATATACCTTCCTCTTGAGGGATAGTGGTTGACTACCATTCATGATTTGATAATGCTTGCCGAATGAGCCCCATCCCATCCTTATTCTTCTAGTTATTTCACTCTCATGGTTCGGCTCCGCGGTTACTACCTGTCCTAAGTAGACGTACTCCTTTACAACTTCCAGTGTCTCGCCACCTATCGCAAAGCGCTGTTCTCTGCCAAGATTGTTCCACATTACTTTAGTTTTATGCATATTAATTTTCAGACCTACTCTTCTACTTTCCGTATCCAGTTCAGTAATCATAAGCTGTAATTCGTCTCCCGCGTTACTCATCAATGCAATGTCATCAGCGAATCGCAGGTTACTGAGATACTCTCCATTAACTCTTATCCCTAACTCTTCCCAATCTAGGGCCCTGAAAACCTCCTGTAAAACGCGGTGAATAGCATTGGAGAGATCGTGTCTCCCTGTTATCTTGTTTAGACGACGATAATCTACGCAAAAGCGTATCAAGCCATCCTTCTTCTTAACTAAAACAACTGGTGATGCCCAGGGACTGTTTGACGGTTGAACAACGCCGCGCTTAAGCATGTCACCTACTTGCTCATCAATGACGCGGCGTTCAGTCGAGGACACATGGTATGGTCGCTGCCGTAGTAGTGGGTGACTACCACTGTCGACCCGGTGGCATACAGTCGATGTTCAGCCTAGACAAGTGCTGTGGCTGTCGAAAGCAGGGCAAAATTTATCAAGACGGCCTAAAAGTTCACGGCGCTGCTGCGGGTTTAGACCATCGTCGTCGATGACATGGTTGAAAATGTCGCCAGCCATTGTGCCAGTCAGGGGACTACAGAAGAGGGCGATGACCTCTGTTGAACCATCAAGAACGCCCAACGTAGTGACGGTTTCGCAAGCTTCCATGGTGCCGATACATTCACCCCGAAGCAACGTAATCGGGAACGGGAAAGGATTGCCCACAAGTACTTCGGTCGCACCGCCTTGCAGGGTAAGTAGAGCGGTCGGGAGCGGTGAAAAGTGGCGATGAGCGAAGGCAGCGGAAGGCGTGGAGCGTCGGAGGGAGCGGAACATGATACAGGTGTCAAGACAGTAGCGTGCGGAGGGATCTGGGTTTGGTCAGCGATAAACAACTTCGCGCAGGAGAGCGGACCGTCGGTAGGTAGAGCATCGGCAAGTGAGAAGAAGGTGACTTCTGCAAGGGCGCAATCAATGACAGCTTGGTGACGGGACAGAAAATCTCAACATAAAATCATATCGTGGGAACAGTGCGGAAGTACGATGAACTCTACTGTGTAGGGCGCTCCTTGTATGAGAAGTATGGCAGTACACGCCGCCACAGTCTGGACGGGCTGTGCTGTGGCAGTGCGAAGAAACGGACCGAAGAAAGGGGTCATCACTTTTCGAATTGAGCGGCACAGTTTTTCGGCGATAACAGATATTGCGGCACCCGTATCAAGTAGAGCAAGAACAGATACACCTTCAATAACGACGTCAATAACATTTGGCGGCGAAAGAAGAGGGCTTGTACTTCGCGACGGTGACGCAGTTCTTGCCTCGGGAACTGCGCCATTTAGTTTTCCGAGTCGGCTGCAGATGGACGTCAACGCATCGGGGACAGCGATTGACGACGGGGAGAAGGAGAACTGTGGTCATGAGCTGGTCGAAGACTTCGGCGCGGAAGTGGCAACTCGTGGTCTGAACCGTAGGTGAAGGTGTGGCCGTCGTCAGATACGCGTGGGTCGTCTCGTGAATGTAGCGGTCGGTGCCGGCACAGCCGTGTGACATGTTCCGGTAGGCCACACGAAAAGCAGATTGGCCGGTTGTCGGGTGTGCGCCAGGGATTGGTGACTCGACGGACTGGAGGTTGTGGCGGCGTGATGGCGTAAGAAGGAGTAGACAGCGGAGGTGGTGCTCGGAACGTCTGTGGTCGTGGTCGTGCCGCTGCCTCGGCGTACGTCAGTGGTGCGGTGACTGGTGGCGCCAACTCTGGTGGAAGAACCTCGGACGCCTGGTCTTGTATGATGTGCTGTATGTCGGGACTGAGCGGCGTAGTGCGCTCCGGCAGGCTGGGGATGAGCGAGAGCTGACGAGCAACTTCTTCGCGCACAAAAGCCTTAATCTGCGAGAGAAGGACGGGATCCTGCGAGGGAGTTAAGCCGGACAACGATTCCTGATGTGGAAGAGGGCGGCGGGTGACAATGCGCTGTCGGCGAAGCTCGTCGTAGCTCTGGCACAGGTCAATAACTTGAGCGACAGTACCCGGGCTCTTCTAGATCAGCATCTTGAGTGGGTCCTCGTCGATGCCCTTCAGGATATGCTTGATTCTGTCCGCCTCGGCCATGGCCGCATCGACGCGTTTGCACAGGTCGATGACATCCTCATTATAACTGGTAAATGTATCGCCTGGTTGTTGAGAGCGCGAGTGCAGGCGCTGTTCCGCGCGGAGCTTCCGAACAGCAGGGTGACTGCCAGGGTGACTATCAGTGCCGCTGAATATCGGAGGGTCCCGGTGACGGATCGCGCCGGCACATGCGGTGGCCTGGGCTACAGGGAGCGGCGGGTTTATGCCATATTCGGTGTTCATGGCCACAGGTACAGTCCGGCTGCGCAACTCCAGAATTTTTAGGAGACCTAGCACCCTCCACCAATTATAATAAAGAGCTGAGAGACGTTCTCGTCAACAGATGCTATATTCTGAGGCAGTGTAGGATCGTAGACCTAGCTAGCGTGAATACCAACAACGTCCAGGACGAGCCTCTCCTGCGTAGCGCTGACGATCCGGCTGCCGAGTTCTTCAGGGTGCACTTCTTCTTCATTAGTGTTCTTTTGAATTGCTAGTCAACTGCATAGAAGTATAAAGGTTGGCTTGTTCGCCATTCAGAATTTCATAGACATAACACATTAACACGAGGACTGAAGCAAATAGGCAAAAAACTGGAAAACTTAGTCATTCTAGCACTGCGTCGTCCACCTGCGCATTATCTTAAACTTTATTTATGCAACACGCAGCTTCAACTATGTTACGATTCATGAAGGATCACCTTATCTACGTAAGAACACAGTGACCATTTTCTGCCTACCTGCCTGTCGCCTATTTATCTTCCACAATAATTCTAAGGAGTAAATCATCTGTTCTACATGTTTACACAAGTCATTACATTGAGCCAGCAGCGTTCCAGCAATTTGTATTGCATGCAGAAGTCCACACGTCAAATGATAAAAGTGTTCACAATATTTTATTGGAATCAAAACAACAGAAGTTCTCAAGTCAGTGTAAGCATATGTATATTTCCATCTTCATGCACAGAACGTACACCCAATACTGAACAATTAGTCATATACAGTACACCTCAAGCACTAAATATAATTCACAGCAGTAAAGTAACATCAAAGTAGTGTGGAAAATCTCATAATGCACACTGACATGTGCACTACACAGTGCCAGTATGTAAGCACAATCCAAAGAAATGGGATGTACAACGAACTTGGTGTCAGCCTACCCATGAACGCAACTAAACTAGTACAATAAGGCTAACATTACTTTTAAGAAATATACTACCATACAGGTAGGGATGTTGTAGTTTTTTAATTGGATTAGTTTGCCCTATAGCGTCAAAACATGCCGCACATGATCATACAGTTCAGTTTTCTGCAGAAAAGTTCAAAACAGACCTGTGGTGTTGACTGTAGATCCACTTACAACAATTTGTAAAAGCGTTCAGCCATGCGAACAAAACGACAATATTCCGTTGATATATGGCTGCACATATTTAATCACAGATATGTGAAAACTAACGTAATGTTCTGGAATTATGCTTGGGAACTTGTTCGCATTATCTAATTATTGGTAATTATGTATAACAGAAGTATTGGTGCAATGCAACAATACTTCTGTTATACATAATTAGCACAGCAATGTTCAGAGTATTTCCATGCCAGCTAGTGTCATCTGCAACGTAAAAAGTTCTTAATCTTTAAGTCGTCACTGCATAGCTTACACAAAATTACCTCATTGAAAATTAATACCAGTACCATGGCTGTTAAGTCAACTTGAAATTAGGGAATCACATGCCTCAAATTAAGAATTTCTTATATATAGCGGCTGGTGGCTTGGCAAACTGGATCCTAGGGCTTGATGTGCCATGAGGGTGAATAAAATTTCACCACGAATGTATAGAGCCCGTAAAGCAGTCAGGACTTGAGTTCATAGTTAAAAAAAAAGCGTGAAAACAAAACTAGAACACACATAGAAATAGAAATGAAGGGAACAAGACGACAGAGTACTAAAAACTGAAGTTTGCCATGTGTATGGCTTTTTAAGTCATTCATACTCATTCTGCGGCTGCGTGATTGTTTAACCTTGTAATTTTTTCGTGCTGTGTGCGTATATCTTTCTGTGGCTTGCATTACACTTGAGTTGCTACTAGCGGATTGTCCAGTGCCTTTCATTCTCATTTCTCTCTGTTGTCAGTTTTTTTTTCTGCCCTCTTTTCAACTCTGAATACACATCAACTCGCCCAACTGTTCATTTTAGGATTAAGTTTGCTGAATAAAGCCGGTTCCACTCAGCATTGTTTTAAACAACGATTTAAACAATTTTAAAAAGAGCATGCTATTGGGAAGGTTCCATGCAGTACCATGCATAACACTCTCCATCAGTGCGAGTATTTGCCCAAATGCTGTAAGATGTATGAAATGGTCGAGTTAGTGTGCCGTGAGGCACAGGGGAGTGTTCCCACAATACACTGTCTTGTAGTACACAAACAAGTGGGCGAACAACTCTTGCTGCTTTCACAGAAATGTCTTCCTGAAAATAATACAAACGAAGTCCGTTAAGCTTTCCTTATCCAATAAAATGAGTGTCTTGGCAAATACTCACATTTGACCATACAATGGAGACTTTTTTTACCAAAACGCGAAAAAATGCAAAATCGAGATGCTGCTAAGTAGTTCCTTGTAAACTTTTCACTGAAACTACAGAGGGCGAAAAATACACGACAGTAAAGAAATGCGAAGCAACACCAGAAGTGTACTTGGTCCTGTGTACCACCATTCGGGCAGTTTCCTCCATGAGTGAAGTTAGCATTGTAGTGTAAAGGGGTGCAAATGTCAGTAAGATTAACTTTGTAATTAAACGCATTTCCATGGAGGTGTGGAGGTGTAAATGCTTGAGGCCCATGTACTTAGCTTGATATGCACGTTAAAAACCCCCGGAGGGCAAATTTCTGAAGCCCTCCACTATGACGTCCGTCATAAACATATGGTGGTTTTGTGACGTTAAACACCAACAGTTATTATCACTGTGTAATTAAATATGTACAACACTAGCTTCTTGATCAACAGCTGCTCTGTTTAGGACTGACGATTTGGCGACTTGGTATTGATTCATGGCAAAAGTAAGCAGTGCACTGGTAATGAGGACAAAAGAAGACCTGGACACAATACGAGTGCTTTTACCTTGTCAGAAATTGTGTCAACAGCCATAATACTGTGTACTGATCATAAACACTATGGCAACACAATGTAAAACGAAATAACGAAAGGCAACGAACAGGGTGATTCAAGAAGGTTCAATAGATTCAACTGACTTATATCAATGCGATGAAATTAGCCTTGCACAAGTGACACATCTCCTAAATACTATAACTATGCACATGTAACCGTGGCAAGTTACAGTGCTGATATGTGACTAATAAAGTGACAATTCCACAAAATGCATGTGCTTCACAGAACACACTGTCACTAAACACATGTCTGTCACCTGATATGACCATCATTATGTCTCTTTAACGTTATTTATTCGTTCTAGCTAAAAGAATACAAGCTAATGATTTTAATGTACCTTGATATGCAATTTAACTTTTTTGTCTAGGCTTCGCAATTGCTCACATTCTGTGCGTGAGAAAAGAAGAAATAAAAAACAAACTTCGCCTTAAAGCACATTTTGTCACATGACAGCGTGATAACAGCGGCCTTTTTTTTGTTTATGTTGTAGTTCTTCTTTCTTAAGTGTATATTCCCTCAAAACACAGCTTCATTCATACCTTATCGCAAGCAAGGAAATTATGTCGTACAAACATTCTTTTTTTAAGGCGCACTCGCCTGAATTGGCTGGCCGCTCGAAGCTTGTGCGATATTCACAGGAGTTTCAAAACACACATCACACATCGTTGTTATGTGAGCTTAATCACTTTTCTTTCGCTTTTCATTGCACTTTTCGCGCGACGCCACGTGCAGAATGGCACCTAGTGCTGCCCGAGCGACTATAAGGACGTGCAAACAGAGGAAACATAAGAATTACGTACCATTTGTGTTCCTGATTGTGTCGCGAACTCAGCGCGCCCATCAGCTGCTTGGTTGAGTCACCGGGCCATTGCCACACCACCACACTCGCAGTGCGGCATGTAGCTCTGTCGTCAAAGCACGCATTTCACGTCCAGCGACGAGAACACAGTAAGGCTACAGGCACTAAATGCGCACACACACGAAACAACACAGCTGGGCAGTTCGGAAGCGGCGCATAGAGTAAAAAATTGAAGGACACTTTGTACATTAAAAAGTGTGTACGGCGAAAGCCTGTGACCATTCGACTGACTATACCATGTCTTTTTTTCTTTTACACTCTCAGTGGGATAACATACAAACCGAATGTGTGCGTGTTTTCTTGTTTAATTATTTACCGCAAATCGCACCGAGACGGGAGACTAATCTTCCTCCGTTCGCAAGCGTTCGTATTTTCTCGCGCTTTGCGCATCGTACAAACGCCATCCGTGTTCCAGCGCTTAAATTGACGGACCCTTTGTCAATTCCAAAGTGTGTTCCGCGAACGCATGTGTCCATTGAGACGGCGTCGATCAGAATGATTCCAAACGCTGGGCACAGCGACGCTACGCAAGCAAAGCCCGAGCACTGTAGAGTCCGACGCGACCGGCGTCCGTTTGCGCACCCCAGCGGCCACCTCGCTCCGTGCCAGGGCTCGGACGGACGGATGGACGGACGCACGGACGCCGGACGGACGTGAGCATGAGTCGTTAAAGGCTTTCGCCTTAATACTAGCGGCCTTCAAGGGCAAGGTTATCCCACGACGGCTTCGCTTCGCTATTACTCACGCACGCCGCTGGGGTAGTCTCCGCTGTCATTTCGGAACTTACAAACGACTCTTTTCTGGCGTTTCTTTCTTTTTTGCATTTTTTAGATGCGAAGCAGCTTTTGCTCGGGGCTGTGTCCGTCCCTTGGCGACCGTCCGCTCGCCAACTGGGCATGCGCCAACTCTCCTCCCTCTCCTCGTGTGATCGCGAGAAAATGGTAGGACTCTCTCCTCGCGTGAGCGCGAGGAGGTGGGAGGAGGTGGGGTGGAGAAGGCGGCGTGAGCGCTACCTCCGCTTCGTTTCTCCTCTCCCGTTTCTCGCTCTCGCCGGTGAACTCTCCTTCGCAACGGCGCTACGGATGTCAACGTTGGCGGCAGTTGTAGCGGCATCGGTAACGTAAGCTGTGAGAGCAGCGCAAGCAGCACCGCTGATACACAACTCCACACACAAATCGAACATAAACGGAAACATACAAATGGGAACAACAAATGGAAACACAAGCGAACACCAGCGCTGCTTCGGATCCCCACATGGTTCCTTTTAGTGGGAGATGGTGTAATTTTTTTCTTCCTCCGCGCGCGCATGCGTGTCGTCGCACTTGCTGACGACTGGGCCGCCGCCGTTCGAAGGTCCAAGGGCATTTTCCTCTCCTCGTGCCTTTCGGAGCTGCCGCTTGCGGAGAGTCGCGTTTTAAGTGCGAATGCACTTTATAAGCGACCCTGAATCCGCCGTCCCATAGCAACGGCGCGAGGAGCGTCTGTAGCAACGGCGCAGCGACGTCACACCCCACGTGACTGCGCGCGCTCCGCCTCCTCACCGCGGTTTGCGCGGGCGCGCGCCGCTCCCCGCATTGCTCTCCGCGGCGTGTTTGGTCTTCGCCGTGGCCAGACGCGGCGGTTGTGTTAGCGTCGCTTGCGTGGAGTGGCCCGCTTGTCAGTTGATTTTCGCTCTTCGCCGTGGTCGGACGCGGCGGTTGTGTTAGCGTCGCTTGCGTGGAGTGGCCCGCTCGTCAGTTGATTTTCGCTCTCCGCCGTGACCAGACGCGGCGGTTGTGTTAGCGTCGCTTGCGTGGAGTGGCGCGAAATGCATTCGCATTTCCTCACGATTCCCCTTCGGGGAGGTGTTGGTCTTTTTTGTTTAGACATGCCTGCTAAGCCTTGTCGCCGAGAATTTGAGAATGAATCTTGAAAACGCTGCAGAATTCCGACGAATACATTGCTCTAAAAGCTTCAGGATGTAAATATAAAGCAAATAAATGCGTTGGTTACGCACTTACGGGCCACACAACGCAGGACGACGACGTGATAAATTCGAAGCGGAAGGGAACTGCATCCACAGTGTCGCCATGTTGACTTTTCCGGCGCTGCCGTCTGCTCACTTTTACTCGCGTGCGCGCAGACACTATGGGACGCCGAGCAGACGACGCGACACGGATGGAGGCATATTGAGCAGTGCTGCCAAAGGCCAATGCATTGAGATGGCCGTGGTAGGAGACGGCCACGGTGCAGTGGTGGCGCCATCTAGTTTTGATTAAACAAACCAGCTGCGGAAAATCGTCTATACGGGGTGGCCAGTGAACGGTTGTGCAGCGCGAGCAGTCGGTTTTTTCGACCAAGAAACTCGCCAGCAGACACTGTCGGCGTCGCGAAGCGAGAGGGGGGGAAGCGTAGGAGACGAGAGAGAGGGGAAGCGCATGCGCAGTGGGAGTGTGGACGCCGCAGGCAGGGATGCCTAGAGGAAAGAGGAGAATCGTGAGTAGGGCAAGTTGTTGGATGTTAATCGTGGAATATTTTGCAGCGCAACGGGTTAAATACGGACAGAGCGCTGTGTCCCTTCTCTGTCCGTATTTAACCCGTTGCGCTGCAAAATATTCCACGAGGAGAGAGGAGGGCGAGAGGAGGGGAAACGCATGCGCAGTGAGGGTGTGGTTGCCGCGGGGAGGGATGCCTAGAGGAGAGAGAGGGGGAGAGGAGGTTTTTTATTTTTCTTTTTCTTTCTTTCTTTTTTTTTTTGCTCCGGGTTTTCTCAGCACCGGATTTTATTCCGTGCGTTGAGGCACGCCGCGTTTGCCCAATTCGTTATCCAGGGTTTGCCGCCTGTTCCTTTTAGTTTAATTTTGATTTGATGGTAAAACAACATAAGTGAAGTCATACTGTGGTCGAAGTGCTGCGTGAACCGGAGCCCAACGGTCCGAAGTGTGCCCTCTGCAGTATTTCGTACGACAATGTATATCAGTCGACGAAACGAGGAAATCATTTATTAGCGCGTTCATGAATTTATTAAGCATTCTGAGAAATTCGAGCTTTCGTGTGACAACACACTTCTTCCCCCTGCTCAGCTGCTTGCATGCCCGCCAGCACTGAAGGCACTGCAGAGAGCTCCGTAAACAAATAAAAGAAAACATGGCACAGGAGGTGAAACGCGCGTTTTTAGTTGGTCATTTCGTGATGAATGACATCATATCGTGAATTTATCTCCTTTCTCCCCCCCTTTTATCCACGTAATATCCTAACGAAATAAATTTGAGGACGCAGAACCTTATTACACCCATTTTATTACACGCTAAGGGAAATACGGTCCCAAATGCAGGTAGTATTACGCCCTTAAAACGCCCAATTCGGCTAGTTTGCGTTTACAGTGTAGAATTATTTTGAACATATGTCCGATTTTCAGCCGTTAAAGAACGGCGCGACCGCAAGGCTGACTTGGTCACGTGTGACGCGTTACAACTTGTTAGCAACCAAAAAGTGGTAGCAAAAAAAGAATGGTAGATGAGGTCCGTGACTTCAATCAGAGAGATTTAAAAAAAAAAAATTAAGACTGGCCTTTTTGAGAAAATTATTTTTAAACTGCGGTGTTGTTGGTAAACCTCTTACGTTTCATCGGAATTAGAAAGTAAAACAAAGTGCGATAAAATTGCCAAAGTTATTTAAATAGAAAGCGGAAGTATGAAACTTATTATGTATTGAGTTTCATTGTCCTTAGTTTAATTGTTTGCTTACAATAAATTGCTGAAATACAGGCATTTTGTGCGGTTCGCAATTTTTGTGATTTTTATCTTCTAAAGGTAAGAAAAATAATCAACTCGTAAGATTTTATATCACTTGTTCCTTGATGGGAATATATACTTTTATTAAAAAGCGTACCGTTTTTTTAGGTGTGCTGAAATTTCTGAAATCGCGAAATTGTTAGAAACGAGTTTTTTGTCTCCATAATGTACATAAATACTGTCAAGCGAAAAAAAATTTTCACAGAACTAACTTCGAACCCATTGTTCGGGCTCTAATGTTTCAGTTATTTCGGCGTGCTGCAACTCGCAAGTGCAAGCGAGCATCGCATTGACATCGAGTTCGAGGCACTCCGACGTGCGTCCCGTAACGCCTAAATGCGTTAATTTGGTCATATACGAAGTGACGAAGTACATACACGAGCAATATCTTACGATCAGTGGCACGAAGCTCGCTTTATCAGGCACGAATGGCCCCGGCGATTTTCGCCTTTGCAGTTGCATTTTCCATCCATCTCTCGCTTCCTGTGCGTGGAACAATTTTATTACGCATCTTCGAATGTTCTGTTGACGGTTGTCTTACGTATGTATATACTGCAAATGGGGATACGTGCGTGTCCACTTTCTCGGTGTACAACGAAAGGCGAAACCGTGACCTCCGAGATAGCTTCGGCAATCGCGGGGACCACGGGCAAGAACAACCTGAAGGTGGTCACCACCAACATTTTGCGATTTACTTGTATGACGCACGGGTTAGCATTTGCTAGTTAAAGCCAGAACTTTGAGCCTTCAGTGTGTACGTGCGCCATGCTGTGTGTGACGACCAGTTCAGATTATGGGTGGTCGCGGAGTGCGCGATGTATATCGCGCGCATCACCAGTCTGCATTTAACTGCTGCACGGCGCGCACCGCGGTCTGAGGCTCTGCTGAGCTTCATAGTCAAGGTTACCACTGTTCTACGTCAAGGCTGCTTAAAACAATAACAGGAGACCCACATTATCACATTTTCTCATGCGACCGGCTGGGAGAACGCGAATAATTCGCTTAACCAATACGTTCGCAATGACCCGTATCCAGCGCTCTCGCCGTTCTGCTTCGTGAAAAGCTACGGAAATCGGTAAAACTGAAGTCCTTTACGTCCGTGGCAATTCACAACGCAACAGTAGCGTCGACTGAGGCCTTCCTTCGTAGCGCGCCGAGCTGTTGCGTCTGCAGATCCAGCTTTCGGGGACATTGAATGATCAGCGCTCCTAGCGGCCACTGCTGGAAGCTCTCCCCGTTTTCAATGGGACAGAGTCATTTTTCGACGATAAAAAATCGTAGAGGCTCAATTTCCAAAACTTCTTAAAGGGGGCACCTTCTAGGAGCTGTACCGCACTTAACAAATGCAGCATCGTTAACATCGGGACTTCACATTCTGTTCCCACGACGACTAAAGTTTAAACAATGGGGTCCTATGGAAGCGGCCGAAATCACGCCTCGTTTTTCGGGACAAAAACGGGCCGTCTGAAAAAACTAGACGGAATCCTGCAAATTTCCCGGAGATCTGAGTAGTACGGAGACGAAGCTTTCATTTGAGGCCGCAATCATGTTTCTGTGGGAAGAAAAACACGTTCCAAAATGAAGTTTTCTACAACACAGTCGCGTCTTCGACTCGCGTCTTCGACCATTGTATCCTGATAAGACCCATTTTACCGCCCCGCGACCGGTGTGTGTTGTGGCCTAGATTTTTTTTTTTCTTTATTTCCGGTTGGACGTCACAGACACGGGGACACAAGAATTATATTACAATACACCAGAAACATACAAAACATGAATGGCACCACAAAAAGACACAAAAAAGCTACCACGGCCTTCAAGCACTGATACATAAAATTACAACTTAAAATTCCTTCATATTGAGCAGGGGCTTCCACCCTTCCCAACCATGAAGGAACACATTCATTTGTTTTTTTCTGCATCGATAAACATTTTTTATACTTTCTTTAAAATACTGCCTTGCTGGTCTCCTGTCAGGGTCACAGTAAAATCCAGCCATTCGAGAGCGCCATATACTGTGCAAGGCCGTCATCATGATTAAGTCGAATGGTAATCCGTCCTCATTCTCTATCGCTAAATACCTGATTCCAT
>JALIZH010025914.1:0-14883 GCA_030522465.1 Rhipicephalus appendiculatus | reverse complement strand
ACTCAACTGGGTAGTCTTTCGTCAGCGTGGGAACTATGCTGTTGTCTTGGCCATTTTCTAAACAAACCTGCTTTCCTGAGTCAAAGCAGAAGTTATCTTACGCACGTTCGTTTCGTTCCATTTTTTTTTATCCTTAGCAGAGGCCATCCATTCGTACCGTCGTCATTCCCCCCGTCCTCCTAAGTTCCCATGTTAGGGTCAGAATCGACAATTAAAACATGAAGATGCTGTCGTATATTCACAACAACATCTTTCGCAGCCTCATGAGTCTGAGGTAACCGAAAAAGACGGCATTCATAAAAAAAAGCCTGTTCAATCTATGATGCAACGCACAACAAGAGTTACATGTATGCTCCCACGAAGTCCCAGTGTACTAAATAAAGTACAGCAACATTTTATTACTCCTCACAGCAAAACTATGCACTCTATAGGCTTCTTGCGCTATGAAGACATTGTCACGAGCAAGAGGTATAGGCAAAAGAAGACGATGACGACGAAGCCATCAAAGTATTGGAAGCGACACGAGCGCGTGCTCGGAACATTCCAGAGCACTCGAGGCACGTGGACCCGAGCCGAAAAGGAAGATGAAGAGGCGGGAGCGGGCATTGTCTGCGTGGACTGCGAAGCGGGAGGTTGGATCGCCAGCTGATGGCCTGGTGACGGGAGCGACGGGCGTTCGAGTCGGCTGCCGGCGACGCGGACGTCCCGAGGTGTGGCCGGCGTACTCGACGGCGTTCGAGCAAGGCTCCTCGGGGATGCAGCTACCACGCCCGGTAAGCACAGACGTTCCCGGAGCAAGCCCCCTTCTGCTGCAGGCCACCAAAAGGCAATCCCCCGGTGTGCCACGTCAGCGCGGGGACACCACGCCGGGTCAACGCGACGACGACGTTAGGCCTAGCGGGTCTAGCCAGCGGTACGACGGCCAGCTTGTGGACAGGCTACGACTGGCGCGTCGGTCTTCGGAGTGGACCAACAGCGACTGGTCAAGAGAAATGACCCAGGGACGTCGGCACCAGACGGAACTTGGGCGCCGTTCCTAGTCGACGTTGTCAAGTAAGAATGACCTGGCACATCAATGCCCGATGACAGACTAGAAATAGGATAGTCTACCTTAGGACAGTATAGTGAAGCGAGATAGGTTGTAAATAGTTTGAGATCGGTTGCTTGCATTTCATTGTTGTACATCGATATATATATTTAGAGTGCCGTGTGTTGTTTTCTTTGTTGTTTTTTATGTTTGATAAATGTTTGCTGTGCTTCAATCCGAGTCTCTGACTGAGTCCATTGCCCGGGTCCCCCCGAATCCGTGACAATTGGCGATCCTGCCAGGATACCATTTCCTGCCCGTTACGGATTCCGGAGGCCTAGCCATGGACTTAGTCAAGATTCTGACCATAGCGAGAGATCGAGGGTACTCAAAAGAAGAAGCGTTGTTGTTCCTAGAAAAAGAGAAAGCACGATTGCATAAAGAGAAGGAGCTCGCGTGAACTGAACGCGAGGCAAAACGTGCCGCTGCGCGAAGCACATGCCAGAGAAAAGGAGCTTCTAGAGCTCAAAGTGCGGTTGGCAAAAGCGGCAACGGACACAAAACAGGATGTAGGAATGCCCACAGATGTTTCAGAAAGAGCAGTTAGCGTGCGCGATGTGAACTGTGGTGAATTAATTGAGCAAAGGTGTAGCGAGCACGCGTTTAGTGTAAATGAAAGGAGTCACGTAAGTAATGAGCTCAAGGAAAATGTTCCAGATGTTGCAAATAGTTACAACAAGGACAGGGTTGTCGAACTGTATGCCGATGTCGTTGTACAGGGCACAGAGAAAGCGAACGCGACACGTACATTCAGTAAAGAGAGAGGATACAGCCCTCCACTGAGAGATATGCCCGTTGAAAGAGGAAGCATGCAGCGTTCGCGAGATATAACACCAGAGTCAAGTAGGAATGATCGCGGGTCTCAGACGCATGGTGGGAAACGCGTAGAGCTAAAGAAAAATGAGACAGCTCCGAAAGCAGAGTGGACTGCTCATAGTTATCAGAACACAAGGACGATCGTGAAGGTTGAAAGTGATGGACGCGTGAGACGAAACAAAAAAGACCGTTTCAAAGTTGTTAAAGCTAGGCCCTAATCATATGGCTGAAAATAGAGTGGGTCGCGCAACCGGGGCTGGAACTAGAGTTAGGACGCTGTCTAGGAATGCTGTTCGGAAGAGGCGTCGGGTGCTTAAGAACCGAAAAAGAGGCAGCAGATGGATAGAGCGTCCGATTCGACGAGTCGTGAGCAGACGCAGGAAGAAATTGAAAAAGACCCGAAATGTGAAAAAGCATAAGTTTAAGTTTGGAATCGTAAATTTTGGGACGCTCAAAAAGAAAGAACGATCGCGTGAACTAGGAATTGTGTATAGGGCATGTATGGCTTTCTCTGGAGTAAAGCAGGAATACTGTGGACACTGAACTTGCAAACATTTGAACAGTTATCTTTATGCCATGTGGAGTTATTTATTTATTTTTCGTGTGAGAAAGTATCGTTCGGTGGTACGGACAATTAACTATCGGAGACTGAGTGGTTCAGTGTAGTGTACTATGACGTGTTCCCGAAAGTGCGTGGTGATGACCAGTGAGTGAACACAAGTGTGTGCACAAGCCAAAAGCAAGTCAGAAGTAACGGGCCATCGTCAGAAGAAATGAGCAGTTTTTTAGTAAAAAAATCTTCAAAGGAGGGCGTATGTCACGAGCAAGAGGTATAGGCAAAAAAGAAGGCGATGACGACGAAGCCATCAAAGTATTGGAAGCGACACGAGCGCGTGCTCGGAACATTCCAGAGCGCTCGAGGCACGTGGAAGCGAGCCGAAAAGGAAGATGAAGAGGCGGGAGCGGGCATTGTCTGCGTGGACTGCGAAGCGGGAGGTTGGATCGCCAGCTGATGCCCTGGTGACGGGAGCGACGGGCGTTCGAGTCGGCGACCGGTGACGCGGACGTCCCGAGGTGTGGCCGGCGTACTCGACGGCGTTCGAGCAAGGCTCCTCGGGGATGCAGCTACCGCGCCCGGTAAGCACGGACGTTCCCGGAGCAAGCCCCCTTCTGCTGCAGGCCACCAAAGGCAATCCCCGGTGTGCCACGTCAGCGCGGGAACACCACGCCGGGTCAACGCGACGACGACGTTAGGCCTAGCGGGTCTAGCCAGCGGGACGACGGCCTGCTTGTGGACAGGCTACGACTGGCGCGTCGGTCTTCGGAGTGGACCAACAGGGACTGGTCAAGAGAAATGACCCAGGGACATCGGCACCAGACGGAACTTGGGCGCCGTTCCTAGTCGACGTTGTCAAGTAAGAGTGACCTGGCACATCTATGCCCGATGACAGACTAGAAATAGGATAGTCTACCTTAGGACAGTATAGTGAAGCGAGATAGGTTGTAAATAGTTTGAGATCGGTTGCTTGCATTTCATTGTTGTACATCGATATATATATTTAGAGTGCCGTGTGTTCTTTTCTTTGTTGTTTTTTATGTTTGATAAATGTTTGCTGTGCTTCAATCCGAGTCTCTGACTGAGTCCATTGCCCGGGTCCCCCCCGAATCCGTGACAGACATTGAATTGCTCTTGCTGAAGCAGAAGCAGTCAGTTTTTTCAACATATAAAATATAAAACTTCAAATTAATTTAGAAAAAGTAGTACTGACCATGTTCGTTTAACAGGCTCTCATTTTCCTAAAGTTTGACGACTCATAAAACAGAAAAAACGTAACCGAGCCAATACTCCAAATTAGGATTATGTTGCTGCAGCATTTCGCATCGAAAATTCTAATGAGCAAAATGAGAATATTCTGTTTTGTATTTTCTATTCCCGGAAAAGGAAGTGTGCTTTTTTAAAGTACAGTGGGCCCTAATGGGTTAATATTCCATTAAAGGTTAGCCGATCTGTAGAAACAGTCATTCATAGACTTCGGCGGGGCACGGCTTACACGAAGACCTTTATGCATAGAATAAGAAAAGCTGACAGTCCTACCTGCTCATGTGGAAAATCTGAAGAAGACGTAGAGCACCTTCTTCTACACTGTAAGAAATATGATGGCCCTAGAAGGAAACCTTTACGAAAACTTAATTCTTTGGATAAGCGGCCCCCATCAGTAGCAAAAATATTGGGCCCATGGCCAAGAGGAAACTTACAAAGCAATGCTGCGCGTGCAATAGTTCAATTTTTGGAGGAATCAGATATATAACAAAAGTACTAAATCACAAAAAAACGTGTTCGCGTTATTGCTGGTATGTTTCGCTACAATATTCTTGTGTTTTCATTTTGGCGAATAATCCTTTGTAAAAGCCTAATTTTTTCAGTTACAGTGTAACATTTAAGAGACTGCTTCCAAGAATCATGATCGGATTTCACAACAGTTTAGTGAAATTTCATGTTTTGTGTGGATATTTCAATTCCGTGATTACTTGTGTTGTGTCAACTTTTGTGCAGCGTGGACAGATTTTTGTATTGAGGAAGTTGGACTCAGTGCGTGAGTGTTGTATAATGTGTCTTTGTATAACCTTGTTTGTGTTTTTTTCTACTATGCGACGACAAATGTTGTGCAAGAGCAGAGGAGTAGCCGGCGCCACGCATTGGCACCAACCTCTCCTTATATACATTTAATTAAAAAAAAACGCTTTGGCGAACGTGAGCGAACGGGCTCTTTCTCAAGAAGAAGCTATCGGCACCCGCCACTAACCAGAAGGCGCGATAGAGCACTTATCCACTACCTCAGCATTGACGACATCGGCCTCCAGGGATACCAAGAAAATGGAACGCTCGCTGAACGCATCGACGCGCTCAAGTGTCTTGCTTTTGGGCGCCTTTTGAACGAACACTTCCCAGCAGCGTCCATAATCCCCCCCCAGGGGCGTTTTGTACATGTTCGACCCCCCTTTTCCCCCAGCATAAAAAAGAAGGGGGGACAAAGCAGAGAATACACACAGGTTAAGCGCCTGTCCTGTGCGTATTCTATCCTTCATCCCCGTGCTTACTTCGCGCTTCTTAAAGAGGACCAGATTCCATCTAGGCCAAACAGCTGTGTTGCTGCAGTAATACTTATATGTACTGGCGGGCCCGATTCTGCTGCGTCTACTCGCTGGGATATGCTACCTGGTAATGTTTTATGCAGAACACAACCTCGAAGTTTTTTCACAGCACTTTCACATGCGGCGCATTTCTTGGCGAAGTCAATGAAAATTCTTGCAAGGATATGTTCACACACCTTTTCTTGGCTCTTTTTGAGGATAATGCTGTTAATATGTGTGCCACTTCTGAAGACAGAGATTGTAACAGCAATATTTTGGTGGACAACCTACAACACATGTACCACTTTCACAGCACAGTAAACAACCATGGTATGATATTTCTATCATGCAATGGTCCCTGTGGTGCGCGGACAGTTCTCGCAATCTCTCCTCGTGACAGCTACGATTTTCACATGCCGTCGTTGAGACGCTATTTCGTTGACTTACTAACTCCCACAGGAAAATACCCATTTTTATGGAAAACTAGAAAATTAGAAGTTTTTAAATTTTCTAGGAGTTCAGAAATTGTCCTAGCATTTTGGAAATATTTTTGTTCTTGTGTGATGCCTGCATTCAGCGTTCTATTTTTAACCCAAAGAAAAAAAAAACAATGCTTCATGGCAGCTCCAATGCAACCCAACTTATCGTGTTCACCTTGATTAATTTAAAGCTTAGCGATTGGCTGCAGATACTGAGATGGTGCGCTTCTGTTAGCTTCCCTAAACTGCTGCGCCCGGATTATCAATACAAATGGAAGACTGCAGAAACTATGATATCGTTATCATTTCAAATGGGAACAAATGAGTGTTGTGACTGACTTTCATTTGTAGCATAGCCGATTCACGATTCGTTCACTGATAATGCGCGCTGCCTCTTTTCTGAGTTATTTTTTTCATACGGAATTTTACGGATGCATACGGAACAAAAGAAAAAAGAAATAGTATACACCTTTTGAAGCTGCTTTTCAAGAAGGTGCACCAGGAGAAACTACATAGGCGAACACCCGGTAGCGAAGGCGATGGATTCGCTCCGCTGCTCGCCAATGGGCTGCCGCTTCATCCCTCGTAATTACCGTCCCCATTGAAAACCTTCATCCAAATGAGACTGTTGAGGAGTACACCCTTGCAGAAGCCGTAAGATTGTCGAGCAGCGATTGTAGAGCGGGTTTGTGGTTATGTCGATAGGAATCGCCCCAAGTTACTTGACGGGCCATTTATAGTGGCGACCGTTTGTTTACATGACGTGCTTTACATGCTGATGCCGCACATGTGTGGATTCAAATGAAGCGGAAAAGCATTTCGGTATTGTCGAGGCGAAAACCGCCAGGCCTGCGCAGAAGGCGCAGCACAGCCACAGCGAAAGCTGGGAGAGCGGCTTTTAGCCTTTTTTAAACACTCTTGGGGCAACTACTACAAGCCCACTTGCATGGTACCCACTACGCTATAAATCATCATAATTTTTGTGTAGTGGGGAAGCGTCTACTATGCCATTATTCGTCATTCTTCAGAAAAGCGCGGTGCCCGCTACACTCTTGTAACGAATTATGTGCACTTTGTTGATGCTGTGGCTGACGACGATGAAGAATTATGCCACAGGCTTTTGTAATGGGTTGGAACATTGAACGACCTACTCGTTACGCAATTCGCATTGTGTGACGCGTGGTTCTTACTTTACTGCTCTAAAACGCTTTACAACACACGTTAACGCGATTCCTTACCCGATATGAAGCCTGCCTAGGGTCAGTTTACACCGCAGGTTCAAGCAGTGGCATAGCTCTGTGGTAGAGTGCTGGGCTCCCACGCAGAGGACCCGGGTTCGATTCCCATTCATTCACAGGTGTTTTTTTATTTATTTAGTTTTTTTCTTATTTCTTGCGATATTGGTTACGGACACCGGCGGCGGCGGCGGCGGCGGACAACTACGGCGCAGAAACGACCCTTGGTGTGATCTCATAACAGCTTTCGCTGTAAAAAACTGGTCCTAGACTGATCGCGCTCGCCGAGAGACTCGGCCGTATAGGCTGCGTAGCCAATGGATTTCTACTGAGGTTTGATGCTTTGCTGCGTTCGCAAATAAACGGGATTTCGCTTTCGAAATGAACTTTTCCATACGACGCTACTTCGTGCACACCGAGCCACGGTAGTCGAACCGAGACATAGGTCGAATCGCTTCTATTCAGTCTCAGCAGACATAGTATTCATCTTAGCTCCCGCAGAGTAAGTTGTAAAGGCTCAGACAGCCTGTATCAAAAAGGCAGAGTTCCTACATATTACCGAGCCAACAAGCAAATAACCATCACAAAATGGGCTCGAAAAAGCGGCACAGCTTTCGTGAAGAAACAGGACGGAATAGAAGCCCAACTTCGCTGAATTTTGCATGCCTGGCAATATTTTTAATTTTGTTTAAAAAGTCGCTTAAGTTAGCAGCAGAGTTGAAAAATATATTTTCAATTAATTTGTACAGCGACAATATGCGGAAATATGAACGACAGCACATGTTTACTTTTTAACATCATCTCGAGGGTGTTCTCAGTTTTAAGGCACGTTTGCCAGGGCATGAATAAAGGGGTCATGAACCACCGCAAGCCGCCCTTTTGTCCCAGTAGCGAGCGCCCGACCACTCGTTTGCTGTTGGCGGGCCAGCGTTTTTTCTGTCTTTAGTTTGAAACAATGCCTGCGTGTAGCGCTGTTAACCGCTCAAGCTGGCTACGAAGGTCTTCAAAGAATATGTTTCACGAGAAGGTATCACGAAGTCGTATTAAGTTTTGCTCGTTTTACTAGGAAATAAGCAGTGAGGTATGATTGGGTATCGCCGGCATTTTTCTGAGCTCCCCTGCAAAATGAACTCGAACGGCAGGCTGAGCGTAATCCTTCACTGTCGCCATATGTTGGCATTGTTGTAGCTGGCTACATTGCAGACTTTCTCGGTCTCATTCTGCGGCGGCGGATCCCCTGTGCGTCGTGCCACAGATGTAGCATCGTCGCATAAATTGGCGATACGTTCACGTTTCATCACAAGTGCAGGTGCCACGATGCATGCGCTCATTACGGACTACCCTATCGGAAATCCCAGTTGCGCTGTCCCAATGTCATGCAAAATTATCGGACCAGTGTGGCGCAGGGTACTGGGAGGCTAGCACACTGCACGACGCATGCTCGACGCCGGCGCGCTCAACAGCCGTTTTGGGCCACAATCGGGCGTATAAATTGCTTTTGAAAATTCTGGTCCCGGTCATATCGTAATTCTGACTAAAACACAAACTATTCGACAAAAAAAGAACGCAACATTAAAAAAGAACTAAGTGAGCGAGGCTCGAACCCACAACTTCGATGTGCATGGAAATGTGAAGCTGATCGCTACTGCTACACGACACTTCTAAGACGGAGCGCGATGTATTTACTTGATACCTGAATCCGGTGGACTGTCTTTTTATCACCTTCTTTAGAAATGCAGATTTTTGCCTCCCAGTGCTCGCGAGCCACCTAACAGAAGATAGTTAATTGGTTTGTTATGTGTTGCCCACGATAAGAATGTCCATCTGACACGTTTTGTCGAAAAACATGTTAGCCTAACCTCAGCTGTGAGCTGCATTCAACTTCCAAGCAAACTTCCATGCGCGCACGCTGGCACTACGTGGGTGCGATGAGTTTCGCGGACGACAGTTGGCCTCTACCGAAAGTGAGGCATCTTTTTGAAAACTCGCAACGAAGCTTTTCCGTATGTCAGTCTGTTTATTTAACTCCAGCTATTATGCACGGTGTAAACGGGGACAAGGGCATCTGATCCAAACAGCACTCTTCATTTATATCGGTTATTGGGCAATACATTTTGCGACGTCGGATGGCAGGCACGTGACGTCCGATGACAGACGCTCGCCCACCGACGAGAGTGAGAACCTGCCTCTGTTTGAAAAGAGGGCACCTGAGAAAACAGCAACTTCGCGCTCCGCTTGTAACGTTACGCGGCGCGCATGGCTGCAATATTTGGCTGAGCAGTTCATAGCCGTGTCTGCTCTCCGCAGGATGTGTTTTTTCATCAGGCCCGAGGGGTGCTTCATTACCCCTTTAAGGTTACTTGCTGATTCCCCCCAACGTATGTTGTACTTCAACACTCAACTACTCGAAGTCATCGACAAACATTCTACTAGTGAACGACAAACGCGCTATTCCTAAACGGGATAATCACGAAAATAACTATACTTGCAGGAAAAACTCAATGAAGCCCCCCCCCCCCCCCGACAAACACACAAAGAAACTTGACAAGCGACTGCAAAATTTTACAACGGACTCAGTGAAAAAAAAAGAAAGAAAGAAGCTCAATTGCGCCTAATACAGGCGGAACTGGCAACGCTGCAAAAGGGTTCTGGAACCCTTCTTTTTAACGTAGTTAGAAAATGCGCGGACCTGCGAACATGTAAATCAAACAATGTTGCGCAGTACTCGACATGGAAATTATAGTCAACTTTCACAGTCAGCTGAACATAGCTCGCTCTTCTCTGGACAAGTATGCCGTTTCCACAACAAGAATCGGCATATTTGAACATCGGGAGCAGTCTAGTTACCGAGGCCGCCGCGGCGTGCGCCATGTGACAGCGCGGAGTAGCGCTCTAAAGTGCTTGTATTCCACGCAGTATAGCAATGCACTAGTGCACTTGTGATCAAACTGAAAGTGATCCCCGCGTTCAAAAACAAAAGTAATAGATAGCCCTAGAGGTCGTTAAGCGCGCCGGGGAATGGACGCAACTTCTTGTCCCCTTCCCTTACGGAAATGTCATATATGGCACTTATAGAAAATTTTATGTGGCCATATATGAGTATATATGTCAGCCTATGTGGCTACTGTTTAAAATATATGAATGAAAATAGGGCTATATATCGGGCGATTGGTTCATATATGAGTCAAACAGAACCATATGTAGAGCGGCTGGTCCATATAAAGGAATCAAATCCAGCCATAGATGGCGCGGCGACACCATATATAACATCAAGTATATCCTTATATGGGGATGTGCTATCATATATGGGATGAACAACGTATATAAAGCATCAGTCACTGACTTATATGCGGAATTTCGTATATGGCAATCCATACAGAAAAGTCACCTATTATCTACACCAGCAGGAGTATGAAGTATAGATATTATTTGTTGCAATGCAATCCCAAAAGATCAAATATTAAAGTTTATGTGTGTGACAGTGCATGGTGAACTCGTGTAAAACATGTACAAGCTTTTCATGTAATTTAGGATTGCGACAATAGGCTGCAATTACTACGACATCGTTAGTGTATAATTGTATATACGACAGTAGAGATATTTTACAAGGGCGCAATCCTGTCGGCACACATAACACATGCAAGCTCCCAAACCTGGCTATTACACTTAACCAATGCGATATTTATAGTTGTGGTATATAAAAAAGCGCCATGCATGCAACTTATATTGTCCGCAGTAATGCAGCGTTAAATAAACAGTGGTTATAATGCAGTTTTTAGCTTGCACATCAGTGGACAAAATTGCTGGTAATACGAGGGTCGTGATGGCTACATGCTACACACTTCATTTAACGAAATTTCTGTGAATGTAGTCCACTCACATCTGCGATTACTTTCATCTGCCATTTTCCATAATAGTATGCGCAGTGCAATGTTTGAGGGAGTACTTTTAAAAACAAACATAGTGCAGGACAACTTGCAGGCTTTATGCTCGCATTCAAAATTTGAAGTTGGGCTGATATCTTGCAAAATGCATATGGCGTTCAATGGCTGTGTATAAAGTTATTGACTGTGCAGATTGCCATCTTAACCTGGATATAAAGTGTACACTCATAAAGAATTTCTTTGACGTGAGGTTGGAAAGCGTCAATTGAATTCCATTTGATACAGACTTAATGGGCATACGCTAAGAATGGTGCAATTGACTCACAGACGATACAAATTTAATTGACCTAGTATTGAACACTCAAAATGCTGAAACTTTATAATACCACCCTTTAACGTAAGCTGCCGAATTCATAAGTTTTTCTTTTTGTGTAGGTGCGTCATTTCTTGGTCGGAATCACTAGTACGATGCCCTATCAGGTTTTGGCTTAAGGAGGTATGGCAGGGCAAATGGTATATGTCAGTTTTAACATAATATTTTAGAAACGGCTGCAAGTACTCACATAAAAGTTCACGTGCTCATAACGAATGCCACTGGCTATCACGTGACGCCCTTTTTTATGCCTGGGTTGCCTGTCCTTCCTGTGGCCCACTCCCAAATTTTAAAGTGGTTCAATTATTCAATGTACCTTTTCTCTGCAACCACCGAAAGGAATGTAATGATATTAAGCCGTGTTAATCTTGAGACCTGTAGGTTATATTTGAACAAAAAAAAGACATCCTTAATGGAGTTTTTGTAAAAAAAAAATAAAGTTACTCCATGCACAAAGCCACAGAGGGTGCCCATTGCTGTGTAATTTTTTGAGAAAAGGTACAATCAATTGGAGAAACTTATAAAAACCGCAATTTGAGAAAAACGAAGTTTTCCGTGCGCGTACTGCTAACGCCAGGGAGGGCGGCGTACTTTGGCGCGGTATTTAAACCGCCTGGAGCGGCCGCTCGACGCCAGGCTTCCACAGGTTTGTTCCTCAGAGTGCAGTGTATTTTTCGCTGTCAAAATTGCAAATTCGATTTTTTGGGGTTTTACCCTACCATACCCCCCTTAAATATTAACTTGCGAATGCAATTATCACGACACGTGTTTGTGAATCAGGGCCTTAGTTTACAGCCCTCCGTGGAGCAGTCAGGTATTAAGGCGAAAGCCTTCAATGTCTCATGCTCACGTTCGTCCGGTGTCCGTCCGTCCGGTGTCAGTCCGTCCGGCGTCCGTCTGTCCGTCCGGATGTCCGTCCGTCCGTCCATCCGGATGTCCGTTTGGATGTCCGTCCGTCCGTTTGGACGTCCGTCCGTCCGTTTGGATGTCCGTCCGTCCGTCCGGATGTCCGTCTGTCCGTCCGTCCGTCCGGATGTCCGTCCGTCCGTCCGTTTGGATGTCCGTCCGTCCTGATGTCCGTCTGTCCGTCCGTCCGGATGTCCGTCTGTCCGTCCGTCCATCCGGATGTCCGTCCGTCCGTGCGTCCGTCTGTCCGTCCGTCCATCTGGATGTCCGTCCGTCCGTCCGGATGTCCGTCCGTCCGTCCGTCCATCCGGATGTCCGTCCATCCGTCCGTCCGGATGTCCGTCTGTCCGTCCGTCCGGATGTCCGTCGGTCTGTCCGGATGTCCGTCCGTCCGGATGTCCGTCCGTCCATCCGTTTGGATGTCCGTCCGTCCGTTCGTCCGGATGTCCGTCCGGATGTCCGTCCGTCCGTCCGGATGTCCCTCCGTCCGTCCATCCGGATGTCCGTCCGTCCAGATGTCCGTCCGTCCGTCCGTCCGGATTTCCGTCTGTCCGTCCGAATGTCCGTCCGTCCGGATGTCCGTCTGTCCGTCCGGATGTCCGTCCGTCCGTCCGTTTGGATGTCCGTGCGTCCATCCGTCCGGATGTCCGTCCGTCCGTCCGGATGTCCGTCCGTGCGGATGTCCGTCCGTCCGTCCGGATGTCCGTCCGTGCGGATGTCCGTCCGTCCGTCCGTCCGGATTTCCGTCCGTCCGTGCATCCGGATGTCCGTCTGTCCGCCCGTCCATCCGGATGTCCGTCCGTCCGTCCGGATGTCCGTCTGTCCGTCCGTCCGTCCATCCGGATGTCCGTCCTTCCGGATGTCCGTCTGTCCGTCCGTCGGTCTTTCCGTCCGTCTTTCCGTCAGTGGAATGGCCACACGCTTTCGCCGAACACACTTTGGAATGTACAAAGTGTCCTTCAATTCTTTAAATAAACCTACAGGGGAATCATATCCTTCCAACACTAACAATCTGGCGCATATGCTTGTAAACTATGAATACATGCACAATTACACACTCGCATGCAGGATACGCACCCACACGTTCGCATTTGGTTGGATGTGGCCAAATAATTTTGCCATGTGAGAGGGTTATCGTTGCTTCAATGTTCATTTCGTGCGTGTAGTACCCCTGCAATAATAAGTATAATAATAATAATATTAATAATAATAATAATAATTATTATTATTATTATTATTATTATTATTATTATTATTATTATTATTATTATTATTATTATTATTAATACTATTATTATTTTGAATGCATGAGAAGAGAGATAAAAAATTACACCATCTCTCGCTAAAGGGAACCATGTGTAGATGCGAAGCAGCGGGTGCTAACGCTTACACTGGCGGCGGCGTAGATGCTGGCGCTCAACGCAGCGTTGCGCAGGAGAGAAACCTGGGGAGGCGCAAAGCACGTAGTGATGGACCGGTGTTTCCTACTGGAACATGCCAATCGCTGCTAATGGGCAATGAGAGACAGAAGACTGACTGGACACAGAGACCCGCAGTCCGCTTTTAGTTAACGCGCACGCTGCGAATTTTTATCGTTCGACAACGCACAGGTGAAATATCCCACCGGCACAACCTTGCAGGTCAAGATCCAGTGCCTATATATACGGGGTGGCCGGTGAACGGCTGTGCCGCGCGAGCAGTCCGTTTTTAAATGCGAAGCATTTCTAAGCGAACTTCGACGACTTTGAGCGTATCTATCTATCTATCTATCTATCTATCTATCTATCTATCTATCTATCTATCTATCTATCTATCTATCTAGCCGCCTACGACTTTGTGCTCTCCTGGCCGTATAGGTAATGGAATTTATACCCAATTTCCTTTGGCATAACATGACTGTATGAGGAACATAATTGGCTGGTCATATCATGAAAATCATGACTAACTTGTCATGAAAAGTATGATTTACATGCCACGCTCATGGCGCGCTCGCGGCCGTTTCGTTAGCTTGATATGCATCAAATTTGGTATTGTGTGACGTGACTATATGACCAACATAAATGACAAGTGGCAATATGCAAATCATGACATGTCATGTGCGACATGACATGCATGCCACGCTCATGGCGCGCTCGGGCCACTTCGTTAGCTTGATATACATCAAATTTGTGATTGAGTGACGTGACTGTATGACGAACATAAATGACAAGTGGTAATATGGCAATTAGAAATGTCATGTGCGACATAACTTGCATGCCACGCTCATGGCGCGCTAGTGGGCGATTCGTTAGCTTGATATACATTGAATTTGGTATTGTGTAACGTGACGAACATAAATGACAAGTGGTAATATGGAAATCATGACATGTCATGTGCGACATGACATGCATGCCACGCTCATGGCGCGCTCGGGCCACTTCGTTAGCTTGATATAGACCAAAATTGGTATTGTGTAACGTGACTGTATGACGAACAAAAATGACAAGCGGTAATATGGAAATCATGACATGTCATGTGCGACATGACTTGCATGCGACGCTCATGGCGCGCTCGCGGCAGTTTCCTTAGCTTGATATACACCAAATTCGGTATTGCGCGACGTGACAGTATGGCGAACATAAATGACAGGTCTTAACGCATTAAGGCCCATGGAAGAACTACTGCTCGGATTTTATTGACATTTTGCATATTTATTAACTACAGCAGACAGCCATACGTGCAAATTTTCATAGAGTTACATGTATTTCTTCAGGAGTAATGATACTGTGTTATAAAAAGTACGCTGGGCCTTCGAGATAGCAATCAGCAAGCTGACTTGATACAAGAATGGCGGGGAGGTACGCTGGAGCTTGCCAAACGAATAACAAAGTTATCTTGGCCCGTGCAACTTAGTCAAGGAGCAGTGCTTGATGGAAAGCGTAACGTCACGCTCTTGGCGACACCATTTGGTGTATTGTGGCAGAATTCAACT
>JALIZH010025910.1:0-24388 GCA_030522465.1 Rhipicephalus appendiculatus | reverse complement strand
GCGTAATTTATCGTGGTTTAAAGCACGCTACCCATTACATAGTATGCACTAAGTGGTTAAAGTACGCACTAGGGACAGGATATCGCTGTCGCGTTCAACTCTTAAAGGCGAAGCTTAAGGGTCCCCCCAATTTTTTCAATTTCACCTGTATAATTACTGCAAATATTGCCACTGTGTATGTGAAAGTGTTCAGGGTCAGCCTCGCTTGCTGGTGAGTTCAATAACTGGAAACGTAGGCGCAGTTGCAAATCGCAGCAAGCAAACGCAGTTTTGAATATGAGGTTCATAAACAGTAAATAGTATTGCAGGGACAGTTGCCTCATGTAACTAGAAATTGCTGATTATAAGCAACAGCTGCGTTTCAAAGCTTTATGCGGACCGCTTCCACTCGCTTATTAGCAAATACTTCCGCTCGCACACAATTAATAAGAGCTCAGCGGACGCACTAGATGGTACTGCTGTGTTCATTTTCAGCAAGAGGTCGCGAACGCGCGGAAAGTTTTCCTTGAGCCCAGTCATCGCAATGCCACGCGACGCCACAGATACCGAAGGCGGTAGCTCATCTTTAGTTGGCGATGATGTTCAGAAGGCATTTCCAAAGAAATCATCCTCCGTTGTACTGGAGCTCCCTCCTAGTTTTGACGTCCGCAAGCCGATCAAATCTCGACAGCCAGCTTTTGACGATTACGAGGATCGTATTAAGCTTCGCTTCATCGACAATCAACGACAACTTGAACATCGCTGGCAAAGTAGCCGAAACTGTAGCAGATCTATTTAAAAAATTTCGGCAATTTGCTCCCCATTGCAATTTCCCCCGCTGAACATAGGACCGTGTGTGGGGTCGCTTTGTCAACGCTTGGCGGTCCGAGAGCAGTCCGTCGCAGCGACAAAACAACGTCGGGGCGAGCTCTGGGAAAGAGGCTCCTTACAAGGCGAATGAATTTTGTGTAGGACTGCGAGCAAGATTGCAAAGTAACGAGTAACGTGACACCTCACGTTACAAAAAATGTTAACGTAAGTACCAGTGGCGTAGCCAGGAATTTTGTTCGGGGGGGGGGGGGGGGGGGGCTCGCATGTGAACACTATATATATATATATATATGTGTGTGTGTGTGTGTGTGTGTGTGTGTGTGTGTGTGTGTGTGTGTGTGTGTGTGTGTGTGTGTGTGTGTGTGTGTGTGTGTGTGCGTGTGTTTGTATACATATGAGAGAGAGATGCGTGTTTGCTTCTCCAGCATTTTAAATGTTGTCTTAGTTGCATGACGGCGCCTGTTACAGCACAAAGTCTGTTAAAAACTGTGACTGAAATGCATAGTTTTTGTTTTCCCTTACACTTCTCATCATTCACAGCACGTGTCCGGTGAAACGTGCCCTCTTTCCTTTGCGGAAAAAACAAAAGTCTCTTACATAGGGCTGCCCAAGTGAACTAACGAAAGTCTATGCAACTCTGGAAATGCAGTACATTCTATGGGACCCATTCGCAAAAGTGAACGTTGTTTAAGTGGCCTTCTAGTTCTACCGAAACTTTACATTTCGCGCTTAATTCTGCTGACATGACGTTGCTGCATCACACGTTTTCTGAGAAGAAGCCCCTCATAATTTTCCTCTCCAGCTGTTCACCTTGAACAATAGCTCCACCAGGATCTATCATGCACCCCGCAATCGTCATGTATTTTTGCATGATAACTGGAAATAAATCTTACTACGACTTTGGAATGTGAAAGCTTCATGTGGGAAACTTCGTATATTTACGCTACAATCACTAGATCATTTAAGTTGAGTCATATGAAAAAGCCATTTAAAAACACAAATTTATTACCGAAGATATCAATTATAAGAGAAAATCATGCACCAAATTTAAACCTGGCTATATTTTGCTGTGCATTTGCATGCTCCTGTTTTCCCGCTCGTCTTCGGAAATCCATCTACATAATCGATCGAGCAAAATTCACTACAAACGTCACAATTATCTTAGTTTCGAGAAGCAAATTGATCAAAATGTGTTGAAAACGATGAACGAATCATTTTTTCATGCTGTGTGCGCATGTTTTTTTACCCGCGCCATATTTCGCACTGTTAGAATAAGCTCGCCCGCGAAATCTGCCAGCTCACTATTGAAGAAAACAATAACGAAAAGCAGCGTTACGTCTAGCAGACTTACATGCATGTTTGAGCTTTGTCATAGACACAGTGATCAAGTTTAACTTCTGGTAGTGCACATTGTAACGCAATACTACGTCAGTTTGTCTACCCGCCCGACAGTTTTAGCCACCTTTCCACCTGGCGCCCCACTAAAAATATACGGCTACGCTTTCCTTATTAGAAAGTGCAACTAATAGCCTTTATTTACATGAAAACTAAGCAAGCGTTCACACTGATTGCGAACCTTAATAATGCGTGGTGCATGTATTGCTGATATGAACTGCCGGTGAGCGAAATTATGACCTGCTTCTCTGACCGCAAACGAGTGACTAGAACCAGAAGTGAAATGTAAAATTTCCTTTGGAATATAGGATGCTACCTGATGCTACTTAGACGACGCGATGTTTTGCGAATGAGCAGCTATCATACTGCTTCGTTTCCAGAGTTGTACATACATCCATTCACGTGCTTTATGAGACATTAACATTTTACGCAGGACCTTTCAACACCACTTATTCCAAAACATTACGCTACTGAGTCACGAGACAACGTAAGCTCACATAGACAGCTGTGGTTCTATGGAATACACATTAAATATAGTTTTTTGTTGACCTCGTAATACTCGCATTTATAAAAGACAAAAAAATACAAAGCAAACAAAATTTTCAAAGCGCAGATCACCGCAGTGGTACAGTATAGTTACGGTGCTCGACTGCTGGCGCGAATGATGTGGGTTCCATCTCGGCCGCGGCGATGGCATTTTTATGGAGAGGAAATGCTTGAGGCCACTGTAAGTGCGCGAGCCTCCTTGATTTAAGTGCTTGTTAAAGGAACACAAGCGCTAGAAATTGTCGTAGTCCTCCACTACGAAGTGCCTGATAACCATACCGTGGTATTGGCGCGTCAAACTCCACAAATTATTATTAGTAGTAGTATTGCGAAACGCCGGGCTAACTGAGCTCGAAATAACAGCGCGGTGTAAGTGGAACTATTCTAGCCAGATCATACATATGCGGCGCTTTTCGTCTAAAAAAGCCAATGTCCGCTTTAACTGAAAGTGAAAAAAAAAGACGCAGTTTTTTGCTACGGACAATATGGTCGGGCCAGCCCCAACATTTTTTTCGCCAGTGCGCTCACGTCACCAAAATACCCCAAATCTATATTGCGGCTAAAATTTATGTAGCCTACTGTCGTCAGTATTCCAGAGTAAAATTTGTATTTGGCTTTTAGAGATTGTAACATATAAATTGGGCTTGACTTAGCTCGTAAAAGCAGTCTAAATCGCAGCAAATGAACGATACAGCAATATTTTGCGACAACATTAACACCATGCTTGTGCTTCCGTCGGTGCCGCCTTTTGTTGCATTGGTGTAACGATGATAACTAGACTTGTAGAGCGAGTGGTCCTTACCAGGGAAGATGCGAACCATTCTGGACTACCGGCAGCGTTTTGTCGTTCTTGGCATCTTGAGGGCCTTTAGAAAAATGCTTGGGTGTTTTTTTTTGTTTTTTGTTTGTTTCTTCGTTCATTTATTTATTTGTTTGTTTGTAGCCTGAAAACTGTTTCAACTCTTCTTCGTCTTCGTCTTAGCTCATTTGATTTCACGCCGTTTCGGATCGCTTCTTCTTCAAGGAATAAAGCGGTGCCCAATATCTTCATTTCAGTTGTCTTCTATTTCAAATATACCGTCTCGGAGTGAAAGAACACCATAATATGCAGCGCAAAGGTTGTCCGAATGAAAGCAATATAGGAAAGCTACTAGGACCCAAATGAAACAGATTAGACCCGGTCACGTTGGTTGTTTTGGTCGCGTTTGTTGAAACAGCACTGATTTAATGGATCTGACTCAGTTTGATCCAAGCAGATAAGAGAGATTTCGCTGATTTTTTTAAAATTCAAAACTGCCTTTTTGAGTTCACGTTACGATGAGGAATTGTCCCATTTTGATTACTATTCGTTTAAAAGAGAAATACACTTTGGCACGTTTTACGCTCCCGTGAAATTTAGCCCATTTCTGATATGGCTCTTTAAGAAAAAAAAAACGACACATATATAGCATAAGACAGTCGTCATGCTTTAGCCGAAAGAGGGCTGTTCGAAGCACTATCACCGTTAGAAGGAGGTAATTTCGGCAAAACCGGATCGCTAGTACATTATAGTCTCCATAGCAGCATCGCCGATGTGGATTCGCTTCTCGGACAGGGAAGAAAAATTCGGGTGTGTTCACAAGATTGACCTAAAAAATGTCAGCTCACTGGCAACTTTGAGGTCAGAGTGGTCAGTTAATGAGTGAATCAAGGGTGCTCTCCCCTCGCCCTTACTTATCCACTGGGGGGATGAACCCCCCGCTGATCGGCGTGCCCTAGCAGCCCAATTTAGTTGATACCTTTTGTTCCAAGAATATAGTGCATTGCCCGGGAAAAACAAGCGGCCCACGGACCCCTTGCTAGAGGCCCGCGCCTTCAGACAGAATAGCCTTGCGAGTTTGCTAAATAGCATTTGAATTATTTTCAGGCTTACGTATAATAGCTCTTTGTTCAGGCAAGCTACAGAGACGGACTGGTCTCAAGTGTTTTGTGCATGTGTGCGAGGCACCCCATGCGCTCATGATAAGTTGCAACATCACCGTGAAACGAAAACTCCATATTTCACAATCGGCGTCCAGATTTTAGTCATTCTGAAAATCAGTATACATGTTTTCCGAGATCTGACGTCAAATACCCTTCTGAAATGACCCATGCAGGAAAGGAATTTCTTTATTCTTTCAAGAAGCAACGTTTGCTGACATTTTGATTCAAACTCTCCGCCCCCCCCCCCGCCCCCCGGAATCCACCATATTCACTGTCCTTGCAGCGCTTGTGGGACTAAATTTCGTTACTGCAGGCAGCTGGTTGATGTTCGTGGGAGGCCCCTTCTTTATATCTTAATCCAGAGCGTCCTGCGTGTTAACAATAGTTACTCCTTCGCGGTGACACGGCTGCAATGGCAGTACAAGACACTAAGCCTCCTTTTGCAGAGTATTTCTTACGGTATCATGCGCTGCACAGCCAGATACAGGACCGCCAGGGGTCTGCAATGTTCACACCGAAGTGTCTTTTCGACTGCGAAAAGTAATTTTAGAAAAAATCCAGGATGATTTCCGGCACAGCTAGCTCTTTTGGTCGGCGATACATCACAATACTGAAAAAATTTCGGGGGGCGGGGGGGAGGCTGAAGCCCCATAAGCACCCCCCCCCCCCTGGCTACGCCCCTGGTAAGTACGTTACCCGTTACGGTTCCGAAATAGGAACGAGTACGTTACTAAGTTACTGAAAAAAGTAACGCGTTACCGCCAACACTGGTTCAGAATGTTCATGGACACAACTTTATTCATTGTGTTTTTAACGGCTGCTATCATCGCTAACGAAGCTTGACAATGGAGCCTAAATTTTCTCGTTAGTTCAGCGGGGAAGCCCTCGGGTGAGCAGCGACACGAGAACCTTCTTTGTTTACCAGTGTGATTGTGTAAGTATGTGACTAATTAGATTATTATCTTTGCCCAGAGCCTTACTGGCAAGATGGTGGTGCCATTCATCACCGTTCTGGTGTTGGTGGCCATTGGCACGGCCACTGCTGTTGCTCCGCCGTATGTGCGGACAGGTATCTTGACGACTGTGTTCAAGTGCGTTGCTGCTTTATTTATGCTTACGCGTAAGCGAAAGTGTACCGACCACATGCTCGAAAAAAAAAGCCCAATTTCTCAGTAAATCTGACGCTCAGATTCAAAGCTGCGAGTCAACTGGTAAATTTACAATCGAAGGTCCCGGTCTTGAATCGGCAGTTTTATGCCTTCCGTTGAAAACAAGACACGAATATCGGCTTTGTCGAGTTGTACGAGGTAATGCATCTTTGCAGAAAATGATGTTCGTTTCAATTCCCCGACATTTGGTTGATCATGTAACACGGTGCAATTGACTACCAAGAAACAGCGAAGTTGGAAATGAAAGCTAAACAAACCATGAAGGCCACTCGGCAACCGCGTCGAGGAATGACGGTGATGGCTTGCGCTGATAAGCGGCTGCCTGTTCTGCGTCATGGTCGCCGAGCACCCAATGACCACGCCATTGACGAGAGCTCTCTTTAATTTAATGATGAAGTGATTAGATTTCACACGCTCTCAGGAAGCTTGAACACAGATGCACCGATACGCCCTTCGTAGTAACTTGCGATAAATTAAATGGCGCAAAGATCACCGAAGGTCTTTGCGTCGCAGAAAGACTTTACTCCCGCGTTGGTGTACGGTGGATACTTCTAAAGAAGCAGGAAGCGGGTATAGGCGACTCATATGGGCGCAATGAAACATTTTTAGTAGAACTCAATCCTGCTTTTGAATATTGTAGTTTTAGTTACCTATTTACATAGTGGTCGTTGCGTCAGCACTGAAGACAACGATCGTCTTCATTTTACACCTTATAATCGAAAATTCTTCGCCGCCTTTGGTGTTAGTTTTCATAGATAGTGTCAGTCACTTTTACTCGCGTGCATTTTCATTCTCTAACACCCCGCGCTGGCTGCGGTTACGTCAGAAATATTTAATCGCTACGATGAGCACGTGCCGTTTTCTTATGGGAAAGTACCAGGAACATTGCGTTCAGGAAAGGAAACGCATGTAAGGCTAAAGTGGGTAATTGTCCAAAATCATAACATTCAATGGGTGAGAGTATCTCTAAATTGGAGTGCATTAACCTGCATATTTTTTTGCGACAATGTTAGATAAAAGCACTTCTAATATCAGGGAAACTTCCCCCGTGGTGCTGTTGCTGTCTGAATGTCACCTATAAATTAAATTACTGTTACTTCAAAACTGCAAACTGCCGAAACTCTGCTGAACATTGCGAAACAACAGAAAATACATAGCTGAAAATTATGCTGAAAAATTACTTGGCTGGATTACGGATTATTTGCACCTGAGGAGTCAGTTTGTTCGCTACAACCACCGACAGTCATCATCAGCTCATATTTCCTCAGGTGTTCCCCAAGGCTCTGTTTTGGGACCCCTTTTATTCATAATTTACATTAATGATGTCGTTAAAGTTGTTACTAACACTCCAGTTAAGCTACGTCTATACGCTGATGACTGTGTTTTGTATTCGACTGTGCGTAGCGTCACTGATCAGGTTTTGTTAAATAATGTGTTTTCTTCTTTTTTGCGACTGGAGCAGAACTTGGCAAATGGAGCTTAATTTTCAGAAAACGGTGACAATGACTTTTACTTATAAAAAGGAACCATTGCAATTTAGGTATGGCAATCCCGATCATACACTAGGAAACGTCCAGGAATTCAAGTACCTTGGTGTTGTATTCTCTCCAAACTTAAAGTGGCACAAACACATTGACCTTATTTCTGCAAAATCACTTAAGAAATTAGGGTACTTAAGAAGAACGTTAAAGGGTGCCACAAAAGAATGCAAGCTTATAGCCTATAAATCACTAGTCAGGCCTCTTCTTGAATATGCGTCAGTTGTATGGTCGCCACATCTTGCAAACGACAAAGATAAACTTGAGTCCGTCCAGCGAAAAGCTATCAGATTCATTTTTAATCGCTACGACCGTAACTTCTCCCCTTCAGAGCACTACCACGTGTTATCGCTGAATCGTTTAGAACACCGACGTATGTGCGATCGGCTTATCATGTTACATAATATCGTACACAAATCTGTCCGCATAGCTGCACCCATTTCTTTCACCAGTCATACTACCCATGTGACGCGCCGATACAATCCGTTGAACATTGTGCCATTCAGATGTTTTATTGATTGTTATAAATACTCTTTTTTCCCGTGCACAGTTGACACGTGGAATAATCTTGACAGTTCTCTGAGACGACTACCACATGCACAGTTTGTAAAAAAAGTGTCCAATCATGTATTTTGACGTTCTCATTCTTTGTTGTTCTTTGTGCGTTTCTTATAACCACTCCTGCAATGTCTCAAACATGAGACAGCAGTATCTGTAAATAAAATAAATAAAAATTAGGATGATGGAGCCAGCCAAAATTTTGCTTTACTTTTTAAGGTAAGAGAAACTGCGTGGGTCGTGTACAAAAATTATCATCATGAACGCAACAACTCGGATGGCACGCGCTGTCTTTGTTCTCTTCTTAATATTCTGCTTCGACCCAAAATACGTGCGCTGATTTCTTCGGCGTGTAATGCAATAAATCGGATGGACGCGAGGACGCGCGCAGAAAGAGGGAAAGAAAGAAAAAGGAAAAGAAGAGATAGAAAGAAAGAAAGAAAGAAAGAAAGAAAGAAAGAAAGAAAGAAAGAAAGAAGGAAAGAAAGAAAGAAAGAAAGAAAGAAAGAAAGAAAGAAAGAAAGAAAGAAAGAAAGAAAGACAAGAACAGATAGACAAAGAAATAGACAGAGACAGAAAGAAATAGAAAGAACAGACACAAGAAAGGGATACAAAAAAGTAGAGTTAGAGAGAAGGCAAGAGAGAAAGAGAATAAAAGAATGTGTTAGAAAGAAACAGAGATAGCGAAAGAGATAGAAAAAAAAGGAAGCTAGAAATAGAGAGAAAGAAAAGGAAGAAACATAAAAAAAGATACAAATACCGCGAAAGAGAAAGAAATAGAAAAAGAAAGGACTATAAATAAACAAAGACAAAAAAGGGACAAAAACAGACACAAAGAGAGAAAGAAAGAAAAGGAGAGGAAGAATGAAGCGGACAAATAAAGAGAAACAAGGAAGGCCGGCTAGCTCCGTTCGTCCTTCAGGCTTGGCACCACTAGTGAGAAGCTGCCTTAATTTCTTTTTTTTCGTATTTTCGCCAAGTCTTCCCTCTGATGTCTCGACATGGACATTCTCTGTTGTAAATATTTTACGGATATTTAGAAAATTACAGGAAGGTCTTCATTAGAGAACAAAACAGGAAAGAATTTCGGTCACATATTGCTATTGATTACGCTAGCAACATCGAGCTGAGATTTATAATGATTTCTAAATTCAATATTTGACCTCTTACATTTCTTTGTCTCGTACAACGGAAATACCGTATTGAATATCCGGGAATTAAAATAATTAGTTGTTGTGTTTCTGCGACAAGTTTTTTTTTAAAGTTGGAAACCATATTAGCCCATCTAAGGCAAACAGTGTTTCATGTGTTTTCTTTGCGTTATGCACGCTCTTTGGTAAAATGAAACGCCGCCTCACCTTTGTTGAATGATGGACCGATGCCCTGCCTTATTAAACCATGTTGTTTTCAATTACGATCTAGTCAGTGCTTCCACATAAATTGCCAAAGACACCTAGTTATTTCAAGTTGTTTACTGTAGGCTACACTGCGCTTCCTTTTGGCTTTCCGCGAGGAAGCAATAATTTAAGCCGGCAAATTCCTTACTCGAGGCTGACGTTGGTCGTATAGGGCATTCACCTTAATTTGCAATCCGCAGGTGACTGCGACTTCTCCGCCTTGGACCTCGATGCGATGGTGAATGACATCATTGGCAAGTTGCCCTCGGAATACGCGACCAAGAGCTCGAAGCCAGATGAGGTTATACCTGGACTCTTTTTTGGGCCCCATTGTCTTTAAGGGCATGGACAAGCTGCGACCGTTCGGTGCCGCTTTGGGCTACTGCCGCAACGGCACCAGTCTGGTGCAGGTGGACCTCGCCACTACCGCCGGAGTGCTCGAAGCCGTAATGCCGTGGAAGACGTGTGCCGGACAGAAGGGCACCGTCGAGACGTACACGGGAGCCAGGGTTACCGTCATGTTTGAGGTAATTTCAACCTGTTAACCTATATGACAAGGAGTGCGCTGCAATTAAGTCGAGCGCGAATGCGCTAGCCATAAAGTAACAGTGGTCATTTCGACCGTTTAAGGGCAGTTGTGCAGGCACACAATATCGCTCCTGACAGCCGGTGAACTTATAGTCCTTCGCGTTTAGCGCGTCATATGGAGGTTACAAAATTTATTAGATGTGAAGCATCTTATGGCGAAGCTTAATCCGGTGGTGGTGGTGGTGGTGGTGGTGGTGGTGGTGGTGTGCCGGCGTGACCACCCTTACTGCGCATGCGCAAACCTTTCAAAAATAAAAAATAAAAAAACCTCCTCTCCCACTCTCTCTCCTCTAGGCATCCCTCCCCGCGGCAACCACACCCTCACTGCGCATGCGTCTCCCCCTCCTCTCTCCCCTCCCTATGCTCCCCCCTCTCTCCTCTAGGCATCCCTCCCCGCGCTCCCCACTGCGCATGCGCGTCCCCCCCCTCTCTCTCCTATAATACGCTCACCCCCTCTCTCCTCTAGGCATCCCTGCCCACAGCGTCCACACCCCCCACTGCGCATGCGCGTCCCCCCCCCTCTCTCTCCTCTCCTACGCTACCCCCCCTCTCTCGCCTCGCGACGCCGACGCAGGCAGCGTCTGCTAGCGAGTTTCTTGGTTGAAAAAACCGACTGCTCGCGCTGCACAGCCGTTCATTGTCCATCCCGTATATATGGCAATGGATCTTGACCTCCAAGGTGGTGCCGGTGGGAGATTTCTCCTGTGCGTTGTTGAACAATAAAAATTCGCCGCGGGCGCGTTAACTAAAAGCCGACTGCGGGTCTCTGTGTCCAGTCGGAGTCTTCTGTCTCTCATTGCCCATTAGCAGCGATTGGCATGTTCCAGTAGGAAACACCGCTCCATCACTGCGTGCTTTGCGCCTCCTCAGTTTTCTCTCCTGCGCAACGCTGCGATAGCGCCAGCGTCACCGCCACCGCCAGTGTAAGCGTTAGCGCCCGCTGCTTCACATCTACACATGGTTCCCTTTAGCGGGAGATGGTGTAATTTTCTTTTTCTTGAGTTACCTGTTAAGTGTTTATTTATTTATTTAGTTAGTTGGTTAGCCAGTTATACCCCCACGAAAGCATAGAAACATTCGGAAAAAGTGTTATTTACAAGACAGCCGTTTTATTCATTGATTTCATAGTTGACTGTATATTTGTCTAGCTTTGTTCGTCAAACATTAATAGTATCAAGCGCATACAGACGCGTCCAATTATTCCTTCGATGTGCGATTGCTACACCCTGTAACGTGCGTCCTTCCATGTAGGTCCCGCCTCCCAGTGGCGAGGAAAAATCTGACGGCACTGGAACAAGGCTCGTGTACCACAGTGGTCCGACTCCTGTATACATGGACGATGTCTTCGTAACCCTGAAAGGCGCCGGGCAATTCCTCAGAACCGCCGTTGGTGTGCTGTCCAAGCTCCTCCCGCAGCTTCCCAAGGAGTTCTGGATGGACGCCATCGGCGACAAACTGCGCAGCGTTATTCAGGAAGCCGCACGCAACGAATAAGTTGCTGACCGAGAAACAAGCGGGACTTACCAGCGTTACGCTATTATATGTTATGTCCCATTGGTTATTCTGTGATGTTCTTGCTTTGCATTTACAAATGCTGAGCCCAGCTTATTTTCTTATCTCCAGAGGTGAACTAATAAACTCCATTTTATACGCAATTTCACGTGTCAATCCTTTGTGTTTTATGTTGTTACTTTGCAGTGCGGAAAGGAAAACTTGAGGACGTTTGAGGGTCACCTTCAATAGCAGCATGTGATAGCGTGATATGGCCCCGTTCACATCGTCTTCTAGTTCGCTTGCCAGGCGTAGCTGATATCAACCATGTCGCTAGGAAAACAACGTCTGTGAGTGCAACATTGGCCGTTTTAAAGTATCTTAGAATGCATGCGTACTGTAAGTGCTCTTGCAAAGCTCCCTTTATGCCATAGTTCATAATACTACGAATGAGCGAAGTAGCCACTACGGCACTATAATGCAATACCCGCTGCTACACGATTTCTTGATTCTGTTACTTGTGATAATGATTAATTGTGCCTTAGCGCCGTGTATCGGGACGACTTTGAAGTAAGGCACTCATCGTGCATTCGAGTTGCGACACGCACTTATCCTGCACTAAATATTTCCTATAATCTCTCGAAGCCCTTGTTATGGATACTTTCATCGAAAACTTACTTAAAATAAAGAAAATAAATTGTTATTTTGTGTTAACACCATAGGTCGGCAAAAACTGTGGAGCTCACTCAGACTCACTCATGAAATATGTATTGCCCTTTGGACTCACTCGGACACAGACTGACAAAAAGCTTCTACAGTCGGACTCAGATTCACTAAAATTTTTCTCAGCCGGACTCACTCGGACTCAGACTCACCAAAGTATTACTCACTTGGACTCACTCAGACTCACACTCACAGCTCAATCTGAGTCTGAGTGAGCGGACTCATGAGTCCGTTAGCGTACGACTGCAGCTTTTTCGAACATGGTGCTAATATCTCGTGTAATCGACACTCTACTTGGCACCTTTTCATCTCACACCTTCGAATAGGAAATATCAGTAGTTATAATCCAGTAATGACATTTTTATTGAAAGGGATGACTCGCACGAGGTATTTTTATCAAGAATTATCCGCAAAGAGTTTCCAGGGGTGGGGGAGGTCGCGGCTTTACCTTCTCCTCCGAAACTCACTTTTTTTATGAGAGTCTTCCGCAAACATGTTTCATAAAGTAGGCTTCTGTCACAACTGTATAATGGTAAAATATGTGCTCGGTAACCCTGAGAGAATGATAAAGTTATGAATGATCAGACTAGCTTTTCGCCGGCTCGCTTGAGCATGCACTCGCTCTAGGAAGATTCTATGGAAAGCATATGGAAAGTAAATATTATCTTTAACATTACAGCCGGCAATTTCTCGCGTCCTGTAATGTTGACCACCGCCCAGTGTTGGCCCGACTAGAGTGCAGACGCGCCTGCCGCGTTACCCCGCTGTAGTCGGATGTAACTTTAGAAGTACGCAGCATTTCCTCTTCTAAGGTGTATTCACACAAGCCTGCACCGGTGGGCGCCCACTCTGGACTAACTTCATGAGGTGGACATAATTTTGCTGTGGGCAGCGCGACCAGGACTGAGGACTAAAAGAGACGTACACACACAGGCGCTGACTGACAACTGTTTTATTTCTTCCCACATGCGGTAAATAAATACAAAAAATTGGTCACGTGGTGTGTTCATGTCATGGCAGGGCGTCACCTGATTACATCGTTCAAGAATTGCACTTTATCATGCAGAGCAACCGACGTCTGGCTGACGCACGCGCTCTGGTTAACATGCATGTGGTACGCTTCCACAATCTCGCGAAAGACTTGGTTAGTACTCCTGCATGATAAAGAAGTGCAATTCTTGAACGATGTAATCAGGTGACGCCCTGCCATGACATGAACACGCCACGTGATCAACTTTTTTGTATTTATTTACCGCATGTGTGAAGAAATAAAACCAGGTGTCAGTCAGCGCCTGTGTGTGTACGTCTGTTTTAGTCCTCAGTCCGGGTCGCGCTGCCCACAGCAAAATTATGTTTAACTACCAACTCGCCCAGCTAGCCGTTCTGATTCATGAGGTGGATTGGCAGTGAAAACGCTGACGAGTGTATACGAGCGGGACTACTTTATTCGCGGAGGTGATACGCTGCCGCGCTTCGGTCATCTGAGCGGGGCCTCTCCGAAGTTTTAAAGCTGTGTCCGACTATGGTACGACCCTAGCTCCGTACGCGGACAAAGTCACTTCACTATATATTGAGGAATACATGGACCGACTGCTGGCAGAAGTCCTGCAAGTTGCTGCCGGTGACGATTACGTTAAACCAGAAGTACTGTCGTCTACTTCGTATTGCAAACACCTTCTTCATCTTCTTGAGTGGGTCGTTGAATTAGGTTTAGGAAGAAGTATAGCATGACTGACAGTCAATAATTAGATCATCATTTACGTAGTAAAGCGCTACGAATTGTTGTAAAATTCACAATAATGTTTCTAACGCTTCCACTTGCTTCAGAGTTCGTCTCCGTAACTTTGCAATCAAATTAGCAAATTTCACACATTTATTGACCGTAGATCAGAATGCTTTATACAAAGGGTTCAAGAACCTTGGTCTTCCTTTTCTCTCACGCCATGCGTTTCTGTTCGTGCTACATGCATTGGGCACCAGTGTGAGTACATACTTGCTTACATTTATCTGGCAATATTTGTTTAGTCTTATCCTTGATCATTGGGCCTCATAATGGAGCGGCAGCGCAACCACACACGGACAGGGAAGAAGGCACTCGAAACGCAGCGCTGACTCACAACTGCGTGCCTTCTTCCCTGTCCTTGTGCGGTTGCGCTGCCGTTCCATTATGAAGTACGACCAACTAGCCCAAGTTTCAGTCTTGTTACAATTCATTGAGCCTCACGGGCGTTTACTCGCGCTCGCACTCGCGTCCAGGTATATTCAAAACACTTGTTCGTGTTTACTTATTTATTTGGAATACTGCTAGCCCCGAGCTAGCGCTGCTAGCAGGTTGGCATTGACATCAGTACATACCAAAATAGCGAGGCACTAAAAGAAAACTAATCTTCAAGAAGACACAAGAATAATGACACAAGAATGGAAGTGCAAAGCAAAAAAAATAAATATTAGAATTACAAAAAAAAAAACTTCACGTACCATTTTTAATGAGCGCCTGCAATTGATATACGTTGTTCATTTCATTCAACGTTCTTTCAAGATCGTTCCGCTTGACTACCGAAAGAGTACTTGAAAACACTGTTTCCTACTAAGATGAAGACCTTAGACGCCTCATGAAGCGCGAACATTGACCATTGGCGTCGGCGTCATCACAAGGGAAGCAACAAAATAGTCACGTGATGAAGTCACCATATGAGGTGTCATGAAATCATCTATCGCCAAAATATGTGACTTCATCAGGGCGTCACATGATGACGCGATCAGACGGCATCACCACTCGGAAAAAGGTACGCCGATCACCGATGCAGTGGAAAACCAGGTTAAATGCCGGAAGCTTGCAAGCCTCGGGTCCAGGAGGCGATGGTACAAAACCAAGTTAGACGCAAAATGATTTGGGGGAGGGAGGGAGGAGTTGTTAACGTAGTCAGACTGAAAAGAGAATGATGGCTTTCGCCTTCGAATCGTCTTAGGCAAATGTAAATGGACCGCGTGAGTTTTTTAGAAGGAATAGAAGTAAAATGATATCTGCGTGTGCCTAGTTCTTGACAAGGAAGTGCCTTGTTCACTGGCACTTCCCTGTCAACTCAACGGATAAAGAAGCTAAGGATGGCATTATGGCAGTTCTCTCTAGTTTCTAATTTGACTGGGGCAATTATCAGTTACGGGGAAATGAAAGTGAAGGAAAAAAAAGAACAATTGCGCCTATTCCAATGAAGAAAGCCATATACTCGGCATTACGCAGCCAACCAACTGAGGCTTTTATTTAGGTGCACACTGACCAACCATCACTTGGTAAATCCGTAGTCACGTAGAAATGCATACCAAGAAATCAAAAGCGCGGTTGAGGGCACCAAATGCTTGTGAAGCGACAAATTTAATAAATTTAGAGTCATACAATTAAATCGAGCTGGCGCGCCGCAGGGTGGGTTGGAGGTGGAGGAAGACAAAAAGGAAAAGTAGGGTGGTCAACCAGGCGCGCATCTGGTTTGCTATCCTACACTGGGAGGACGGTATTAAGGAATTACAAGTAAAAAAGAATGGGTAAGAAGATGCTGTCAGAAGGTTCCACCAAATAGCATGCCTTTACAAGCGATCTCTAAGCCCATTCGATTCTAAAAACAGCACCAATGCCCTCGTCGCATATCCGTGGTAGAGACCTTCGTCCTGCAAGGAACATACGGTAGGCCGACGATTATAATGATGGCAATGATGGAGGTGTCCTCTAGCATACGGTAGTTTTTACCCTCGAACCTGCTCAGTGTACCATCTTCCCTGAATTGCATTCATAATCGCGGTTAGGGTTGCTCACTTCCGCCCATACTCGCGATCGCTCTCACCATCCGTCACTCTTCAACGCACGCTGATATGTATCACCGGTGTAGTGAAAGTGGAGTTTGCATAGCACGGCGACAAGCCCCTTTAATGGCCATCGCATGCGTTGTAATTAAGTGGGGTGATTTGTTTCTACACATTCCAGCATAAAACAGGATTGACATCCGACCTCTTTTGCCTTTGACTGTTTAAATATTGGAAGAGAGAAACTTCATGTGGGGAACTCGTATGGGTATAGCGAAATAGCAGCGACGAAATCTCACACAGTTTGAAGAAAAAAAAAGCACAGCCTGCACGATGTCGTGCAAGGCTGGGTCACAGCAGAGCTGGTAGGCACCTAGCTGGTCCTGACTTGGCTAGACTTTTGCCCTTTCACTTATCTACCCCCCCCCCCCCCTTGCTGTACTATACTAAATGTGGCTATGCTTGCTCTCCTTTTTTTATATCTGTTTTGTCTCTGTTTCTATCTCTTTCTATTTATGTTTATTTTTTCTCCGTGATTCTATCTTTTCTCTCTTTCTTCCTTTTCCTTCTCTCCATTTTTCTGTTTCTATGCCTTGCTTTCTCTCTCTTTCTGTATTCGTTCTCGCCTCGTCCTTTCCCTCCTCATCACCTTCACTCCCCTTTCCCACCCGTTTGCTATGCTTTACTATACAAGGCTATGGTGAGATCTACTAGCATGCCTGCATAGCCGAGTGGCTACGACACTCGCCTTCCGATCGTGGGTACGCGGTTCGAATCTCACCAAGAATTTCTGTTTCTTTCATTCTCTCACTCTATACTCGTTCTCTCACTCATCAGGGCCCTACTGAAAAAAATCCGCATGCCCCGTCATACGGAAAACATACGGATTCCGCATATTTTCCGTGTAAAATATATGGATTTTGTACGGACGTATACGGATGCTTACGGAAATTGTAAGGAACATACGGAAGTATCATATGGTACATAAGGAATTCCGTATGGGCGTACGGATGTAGCCTTAAGGAACATGCGGATGCCGTATCTGTTATACGGATAGACTCATACGGCGATACGGAATATACGGAATGTATGATACGGAACATGCGGAAACCGCATGGGATACGGAAAGAACAAACGGAATCCGTATGTGCTATGCGGAAAGATCCACGTGGCAATAAGTAGTATACGGAAAGCATGGTGTTCTACCTGCACCCATGACCATAGGCGAGCGCACGGGGGGGGGGGGGGGCTTTTCCCTCTTGTCACCTAAGAGGGAGGGGCCTCCCTCCCTCTTAGGTATAGAGGAGCATAGCCTCCTAAAACGCTCCCTCGGCTACCGTCGTCTTTCCCTTTCACCCACCATGGTATTACGCTACATTCCACCGCGGCGCGCCGCCACCTACGTTGGGCTTGTCTTTCGTGGCTTGAGGCGCTCCTGCCAGTGTATCGCACGCTGCCGCGTCTAAGCAATCGCGCTTGCGACGTTTCCTTGCTGCTGTGATTCTTTACTGATATACCCGTAAGCGTTTGTAGCCATCCTGGCCGGATACCTGGAACGCCAGTGCTGAAGCGGCTGCCCTGCCCTTCGCAACCAGCTAGACGTTGGATGTCCTGTGGTTGTGCGGCAGTGAATAGGCGCCCGTCGGCTAGCTGTTGCCTACATTGCAACCAAATGGTGACAGCTGTGTGGTGTGTGCCTGCAGGAGAGGTTTATAATCTGCAGGATCTCGTAACACCTTGGGAACCCGAAGGTGCATGACGCGACCTGCCACAACTCTATGTACATCGGAGAACGACCTATTTTTGTGTCACTATGGACTTTGCTTGCTCCACCGCGTTTCCCGCTTGCTTGGCATTACAGCTTCAAAGGTTTACCCGCCAGTGAGAATGCCATGCCTTCATTGCAGTTAAGGATGGCAGGTCAATGCGGTTACCTCGCAACGGCAGGACCTGTGTGAGAGATTCTGCTGTTTCTACATCCTCATAATATTGAGCATGGTCAGTGGTGGCAGGCGTGAAGAAGTGCGTGTGTGGTGGTGCGTGCTAGTAGAGTGGTGTCGTGTCGTCTCGCATACAGTGCACATTGTTTGTACTTATTCTGCATACGTAGGTACGCGTGCAGAATAAAGGTTCAGTTTTATTGCCAGTGTGAATGCCAGGCCTTCATTGTAGATAAGGGCGGCAGATTAGTGCCATTCCGTTTGCAGTGCCGCGTGAGATCTGCTGCTGTTTCTACATTCTCGTCATATCTGGCATGGTTAATGGCGGCAGATGTGAACAAGTGCATGTGTTGTGGCGTGTGCCCGGGTGTCGTGTCGCCTGACAGTGCGCATTGTTTATGCTCACTCTGCGTGTGAGACCTGCCACTGTTTCTACATTCTCGACACATGGAGCATAACCAGTGGTGGCAGACGTGAACAAGTGCGTGTGTGGTGGTGCGTGCCAGGGTGTCGTCTTGTCTGACAGTACGCATTGTTTGTGGTTATTCTGCGTGGTGCATGCGAGGGTGTTGTCATCTGACAGTGCACATCGTTTAGGCTTATTCTGCGCGTACATGTGCAGAATAAATATTATTCAGTTTACTTGGATCTCTCGATTAAGCTGTCCTCCAACAAGTTCTGACTTAATGGAAGACCTTGTCTGCATTGTATGGACTCGCTAAACCAAAATCCTTGTACAAGTCAGTTTTGCCTTACAGAAGATAGATTTTAGTATCCTGAAATGGACGGTACAAAATCATATGGCATCTGATGCGGTAAATGTATATATGTAAGCCGTATCATGCGGTTTCCGCATGACCACAAATCCGCACGACCAGCCGTATCATACGGCATCCATAATACCATATTTCCGTATAAATGGAAGCCGTATATACGGAGGATACGGATCCGTATAATCCATATATATGGATTATGCGGATCCGTATAATGCGGATCCGTACCATGCGGATCCATAATACCATAATTCGGTATGTACGGATCCGTATCTTCCGTACATACGAATTTTTTCACTAGGGGTTTATTGCAACCCCCGCCAGACAAATCGGCGCACGTGGGCTGGGGCGAAGCAGAAGATGACGAGAGCACGGGCTGGTTCATGATGAGGATGATTTTCTATCTACGACACACGGCAAACATCGAGCACAACATGTCTGCTGTAAACGGTAAAGTCTATTGCGTCGACACAAGAAATTAGTACAATCAAGTAGCGCTCTTAATGGCTGCGTTTTTCGGCCGACAAATAAGAGTATCTGGGGTTTTGCGTCCCAAAACCACGATATCATTATGAGGAACGCCGTGGTGGAGGGCCTCGAAAATTTCGACCAACTGCTGCTCTGTAACTTGCATTGACATCGCACAGAACACGAGCCTGTAACGTTTCGCCTCCATTGAAATGCGACCACCGCGGCCGGGATCGAACCCGCGACCTCCTGGTCCACAGCCGAGCACCGTAACCACTGTTCCACCGAGGCGGACGCGGCCGAGAAAATGTTTTCAGTTAAAGCCGGCACACTACATTAACGGACAAGACCTATTGCGCGCAAGCTACAATAATAATAATAATAATAATAATAATAATAATAATAATAATAATAATAATAATAATAATAATAATAATAATAATAATAACAAAAAAAAAAGATACAGTCATGCAGTTTCAAAACCACGAAGGGATTATCAGGGATGTCGTATTGGGAGATTATGGATTATGTCCGACTCCGTCGGGCTCATTCACGTGCAACAGAGCGTACAATGGCGTGTTTCCATTCCGCGCTCATCTAAATGCGGCCGTGGTTGGGGATCGAAACCGAGCAGCGCGATGTGGCAGCCGCAAAGTTTCAATACATAATCGCTATAAAAACAAGCGCCAACTAAATTTAGGCTTGTGTGACAAATGATATTATAGAAATGATGTTGGCGTTGTGCTTTCTTCGTCAGCACGAACGGACATAAACAATGTCCACCTTTCAAAATACGTTGCAGTATAGTTACGCATGTTTTTAAACATGCCTGCGAGCCTCAGCGAAGTGGTACCGATGCACACGTAACGCTCTGGCAATAACACTCACGACACAAAGTGAACGAATGCTGTACAGGAAGTGCCAGCTGGTGCCAACATACCACATTCATGTCAAATAATTAGCGCAGCGACTGGTGCATGGAGCGGCACTACCCTCTTTTTCCAGTAAGACGTCCGAAGCATCGCTTGAACTTGCAGAAATAAAGCAGGAACACTTACGAATAACGGTAACTGAGTCATTTGAACCATAATGTGGCGTCGCTGCGCGCGCGTATTTGTTGGCGCAGGTGGGCATGTATTTTTGGCTCAGAGGGTGGGACAATAGGACAACCGCTGAGAGAGACGACTTATGCTGGTCATCAGAGAATCTTTCGACATTCAAGGGCCATATCTTCCTTAATCTAGACTGGCGCTTTACAGAATATGTTTACGTTAGTTAAGGTATAGATAGCGCGTGTAACTACATTGTGCGGAAATCATATTGTGCACGACGCCTTACCATGCTGCTGTACGCGGAAAGACCTCAATAAGCAGCCCAGAGGAAATGGCCGGTTTACTATAATAGTCGCCCCGTACACGATTACCCAGCTTTCCGGTTTAACTATCGGGTATCATCCGCATATCATCGCGTAGCAAAGCTGCAGACTGCGATACAGCCATAAAGCCCATCCACGCCAACTGTGTTTATCGATAATAATATCCGGGGTTTTACGTAGTGGACTGCGCCGGTAATTTTGATCATCTGGTGTTCTTTACCGTACACTGGCATCACACAGTACCTGGGAATCTACCATTTCGCCTCCACCGAAATGCGACCGCCGCGGTCGGGATTGAACCCGCGACGTTCGGGTCAGCGGTCGAGCACCGCAACCACTGATCCACCGTGGCGGCCGACTGTGTTTATCGAAGCGATTCCCCTCCGACGGACACAGCGCCACCGGCTTCGTGGGCTCGATGCGGTGACCTTCGCAAAGCCAAAACACGAAAAACGAGGATAGAGCGAGCGCCTTCCGGAGTTGCGTTGCGAAATTGTTTAGAATATCCCGTTCCCACCTGGCGCGATATCTTAGATTAGGCGACAGAGTTACCTTGACCCACGCCAACAACTGAAATTTCGAACTTGAACCATTGTCATAGGGAAATCGTCGATGGTGTTGCCACTGCGATTATAGCCACGCGAACAACCTTGCCTGAGTCTTTCACATTGTATATCGATAGACTTTGTATAAAGGCGCCATCTCGGCTCTCTGGTCAGACATAACCAAGGGAAGGCGATACCAGTGCAGTTCCGGGAGTCTGCAAGAGGCGCTGTTTGATCAAACAGGACTAAAGTACTAGCATGCATTTTCCTGATACTTAACGTTTCCTTTACTGTGATCGAAAAACACACACGTAAATTTGATGTATTTTGGACAACACTATCAATATTCTCGCATACAGTACCTTTGGCTGGCACTTTCTAACGCTTAAATGTACGTAGGTGCTCTATGTAAAATGGCGCGTCTTAAAATGTTGTTTTTGGCGTAGCTACGAAGAAAGTCAAGTTTAATAATATAATAAATGTTGGGGTTACCATCCCAGAACCACGATATGATTATGAGAGACGGTGTTGTGGAGGGTTCCGGATATTTTCGACCACCTGTGATTCTTTAACGTGCACAAAAATCTAACTACACGAGCCTCAAGTATTTTCTCCTCCGTAGAAAATGTGGCTGCCGCGGTCGGAATTCGATCCCAGAACCTGTGGGTCAGCCGTCCTGGAAAGTCATGTTTAATACCGGACTCTATATCATCGAACAGTTAATGAACTATTGTACCAAGTTATCAATGCCAAAAATGTTCTGCGATGTTTCTGGTTATAGAGTGATAATTTTTTTTTCCCGGAGACATTTTTTCCTGCCATTGTTCACCTCCGCGGTAATAGCTTTCTTGTTCGCCCTTACCCTAATGAAAATCAGCAGATAATAAAGCCGAGGAAGATTTTACTGGATGATTTTACTGTTTTAAGAGTTTAAGTGTAATTGCGATATAAATGTGAAAAAAAGTAAAGTAGACGAAAAGATAACTTGCCACCGGCAGGGACCGAACCTGCAACCTTCTGATAACGCGCTCGATGCTCTACCATTTGAGCTACGGCGGCGGTCGTCCTCGCCCATTTTATCGGGTGAAGGGGATACATCGGCGAAAAACGGCGCAGTGTCATTCAGGAAGTCTCACGCGGCGCCTAAGATGCTATACGAGCCGCAGGCGGGGCGTAGCAATATTGAGCGATACTGTGTTATGCCCAGTGCTTATTCAGTGAAAGTGTTCGCATTCGTAATTAGTGAGCTCGCTTATCCTGCAATCCAGTGAAACGAACTTCATTGTATATGCAATTCCACGTTTCAATGCGTTGTGTCTTAGGTTGACACTTTTGATTGGAACATTAATAAGTTAAGGACGCTTGAGCGTTGCCTTCACGAGTAGAACGCGATAGTGAGATCGGGCCCCGCTCGCGGTGTCACTTCATCGTTTGCCATGCTTTGCTGCTTGGGGACACCTCCAGCATGTCGGTAGAAAAGGAGCGGCTGTGAGCGCAACATTGTCCGTTTTAAAGGATCTTAGAATGCACGCCTGCTGAAAGTGCTCTTGCGATGTGCCCTCTATGCCAGGAGTCTCAAACTAAAATCTGCCAGCAGGCCTCAGACAAACAATTTAGCCCCACAAGCATAGGCGTGCGCAAGGGGGTGAGGGGGGGGGGGGCGCTCCCCCCTTGTCAACTAAGAGGCGGGCGCAATGTCACCCCCATACGTTGACATAATAGTATAAGTACCAGTGTTTCCTCAAATAAACTTCAGTTAGTTTGCGCTGGTCTGTTGTAAGTGTTCCTTTCTAGTCCTCGTGTTCATTACGCAGCATTGTATCTTCCCGTATGCAACACCAACTCGCCCACATAAAGCTCCTTCCGCTGACATAATAGGGAAGGGGGGCGCAACCCCCCTCTTGAAGATTAACCCTGTGCAAGCCTATGCCCGCAGGGGCAAAGAGTGGGAAGGGGGGGGGGGGGGGGGTTGTGGAAATTCAGCACATGGTGCAATTGGAAGAAAACTTTTCCCATATCTCCTATATCATTTCTGAAGGAGATCTAGCGCTAGGATTCCAACACATCGATACCGATCTCCAATATGACGAAAAACTTGGAGGCCGATTCTGAAATACAGAGTTGTTTCACGATAATGTATCAACGATAATGTATCAAGTTGTTTCACGATAATGGTGACCGCAGATAGTGCTTCGCGAAAAGAATGCTTTACACTTGTCATGCTTGTGTAGCTCACGAACATACTTATTAATTCAATAATATAATATACAACGAACATGTGCGTGCCGCGGACCGCATGCGACCAGCAGACCACGACCAGCAGACAAGCAGGCCCCATGCGACCAGCAGGCTCCTGCTTTATGCCATAATTCATAATACTGAGAATCAACGAAGTGCCCAATAAGCGTCTCTGAGGCAACTCGCCCAGCTGCACAGTTTGTTGATGCTGCTACTGATCATAATGATGACTACTTATGTTATGTCTGCACATCTTGTGGTGGGTGGGCCTTTAAATCACCCACTTGTTGCGCAATTCACATGGCGAGACGCCTGGTGCAATTCAACCCTTCTGCCAAGCATTGTTATATGTGTTAACAGGACACCTTTCACGACATGACACCTGCATACGAAGCACAACCCGCGACCTTTCGGGTCAGGAGCCGAGCATCGTAACCGCTACACCACCGTGGCGGACAAGCACAATGCAACCGCAGATACGAAAATTACAGAATGCAGAAAAAAAAATAAAACTTGAAGGACACTGGAGCTTCGCTTTAAAGTGTAGAACGCGATGGCATAATCGGGTGCGGTGCGCATCGCGTTCTCAATTGCTAGCCTGGCTTCAGTTCTCGGAAGATGCGTCAACCATGTTGCAAGAAAACTAAAGTCTTTGCGTGCAACATTGGCTGTTTCGAACTATCCTAAATGCCTACTGCAAGAACAATTACGCAGTGCTCATTACGCCATAACTCTTTTATTATTTTTATTCTGGGCCCCTGGTCAAGTCCATCCTCAGCCCAGAAAGCTTTGAAAGCATTGTTACGTTTTTTGCGTGCAACTGGTCTGAGCGACAGACTTTAAGACTCTTTCTTCCTTTATTTTTCATTCTCTTCCTATCTTTTTTCTTTCTTTCTTTTTTTTTTCTTGTAACATCTCTTTTCTATCATCTTTTACTCCCCTTACCCCCTTCCCCAGCACAGGGTAGCCAGCCGGTCCAAGAACTGGATAACCTCCCTGTCCTTCCGCTTGCTTCCCTTCCTCCTCCTCCTTCTTGCAAATCAGGGTAAGGCCCACTACGCGTAAATAAGGCAATAC